>NMRB01005313.1:9684-22880 GCA_002633025.1 Notospermus geniculatus
TCGGTGTTGACCCACGGCTTTCATTAACTTTTCCCCTTTCTTCCCACCCGCCCACCCTTCCCTGTGCGATGTCGTCGGTGCAAGTCGCGTGTCGGTCCACGTTCGCATTTCCCCATATCTTAGGACGGACACGTGACGGCACTTGGTGTCTCACACTTTGGATACTTTGTATGTCATTTTACAGAACAGAGTTTGAGGAATGTCGTGTGACTCCAAAACAGCACCTTTTGGAAGACCATATCACTGACTGGATCAGAGCATGGAAATATGGCCTCGGCCTCATAAGGAGCAGGGTGGCGACTCCATCCACGCCAGATTTAACAGCCTGCAAAGAAGAGCTTGGGGAACAAGTACATTTAATAATGAAGTAGCACCATCTGGAAATCAACCCAGACCTCTATGCTACGGATTAAACATTCTGCACACAATTCACTGATTTCAATTCGAACATGTATGTTGGCCATATTTCTGGCGAGTTTGCACACCCTGAGAGACCGTCACCGCAATCAAAAGTTCATTATTGCCATTCATTCCTCTGTTGTAGCAATTGCAAGTCCCCCCCAAAAAACGCACGTGCCTACATCCTTTTTTAATGCTCAGAATTCCATGGTCGACGTCATCATTCATTCACCAGAACTATTTATTTATAGAATTTCCCGCGATTCTGCCCTGGACCTTTTTCTTTACTGGTGTGAGACACATTTTGTTTTCACCCTCCTGTATTTTCAGACGATTCCTCCGAACATGAAGACTGTAGCAAAAGGCATAAGGAATATGCAACCGATGCTGGCCATATTTCTGGTAAGTTTGCACGCCTTGCTGGCCTTGGAGAGAGACCGTCACCTCAATCAAAAGTTCATTTATATTGCCATTCATTCCCCTATTGTGGAAATTGCAAGTCCAAAACACGTTTTTGCATCCATTTTAAATGCTCAGAATTCCATGGTCGACGTCATCATTCGTTCACCAGAACTATTTATATGGAATTTCCCGCGATTCTGCCATGATGACTGTAACGAAAAGGGTAAGGAATCCGCAACAGATGCTGTCCGTAGTTCTGGTTGGTATTATCAGTCATGTAACTTAATCGCCGCACTGAGATACTGTAATTGCTAGCAGCTAAAGTGGAATCAGAAAATTCTAATGCGGCGAGCATATGAAAGTTTTTAATAACCATGAATCATAATATACAGTACTTATTCATTTCAAGCAAAAATACACATGTTTGAGAGTGACTACTCTAGTATTTGAGTGTCTTTTCTACCAGGTAAAGCGTGTAGGACAGGTTGTATCGTTAAGGGTTTTCTTGTTCGCAAGGACGGAGGATTTATGTTTTCTTTGTGGATTCAAAGAGAGGTACACCAGCCGCATGCTTCTGTCTCATTTGAAATCTATGTCATCTTTAAATGCCAGCATAGCTGTCGACAGCCAGAAAACACCCACTTCCACTGCCTTTTTGACTGAAAAGTTTAATTAGAAGAGATGGTCTCCTCGCAGACATGAAGAAGTGTAAGGCGAACAAACAGTCCAGGCCAAAAAGACAGAAAGAAACGAAAACAAGAAAAAGACGACATGGTGAAAATAAAAACAGATTCTCAAAACCAAATGAAGACTACAGCAGCGATAGCGGAGATTCCAGTCCGAAATTGAAACGCCCCAGATATGGCAGGAAGTACCGCATGGATACTTGTAATGTGTGTGGCTGCAAAATGATGGCAAAAAACCTAAAAAAACACATACAAGATGTTCACTATAAAAACACAGGTGGAGATTCTGCCAGTGCAGAGTCATTCTGTGTACAAAGTAAATGGTATTTTTCTAATTAAGGTTGCCAAAAGGGGTGGAGGGAACCCAGTCCACGTCCAAAAGAAAGTGACGATTGGTGGTGTTGGGCGCCTTGATTGCGAGGAGCAGAACTGTCGCGCGGCTAATGAAACAGCCAATTGAGGTTCTGCTTCCTTTCATGAATGTATTCATCTGAAAGCCCTCAGACATGACTGTACAACAGTGAAACCGTGCGTTATGGACAGAGAACTGTCGTGCGGCTAATGAAACAGCCAATTCAGGTTCTGCTTTCTTTCATGAAGGTATTCATCTGAAAGCCCTCAGACAAGACTGAACAACAGTGAAACCGTGCGTTATGGACAGAGAATTGTTGGATAAAATGTGTTCAGATTTGAAGTTTTTTTGAGAAAAAGACGCTGAAAGAAATTGTTAAGAGCACTATAAAATTTTGCTTCAGGTTCGTACACACTAAAATAAACACTTGTTTCCCCATTGAAAGTCACCATGCATACTATAGGGGCATCTGACTTGTCACACTTCCCTAAATATCTTTCTGAGTATTAGAGTTAAGTTAAATGTTACAACTTCGGATTGTAGTGGGGCGGCTTAGCTCCAAAAAAGAGGTCGATTGTGCACTTTCCCTTAAAAGCATGAAACTTGGCAGATGGTTAGAGTAACACAAAACAACGATTTTTAGTCCAGGGGCCACCGGAAATTGCACCCCGTGTGGCGGCCATCTTAGATTTCAAAATGGCCGCCATTGTGATCTGCTTTGTTGAATATCTCCGTAACTAGTTGAGATATCAAGACAGTTGAAACGCCTATACCAACATTTTAGGGGTCTAGGAGTCCAGTGGTGCATAAAATGGTTGAAATTTGTGGCCGCCATCTTGAAATCCAAGATGGCCGCCATCCACAAGCTATTGTGCTCAATATCTCCTTAACTAGTAGAGATATCGAGACAGATGAAACGCCTATACCCACATTTTAGGGGTCTAGGAATTTAATGGTGACATAAAATGTTTGAAAATAATTGCCGCCATTTTGATGGCCGCTATCCACAAGCTATTCTGCTCAATATCTCTTTAACTAGTAGAGACATCGAGACAGTTAAAGCGGCTTTACCCACATTTTAGGTGTCTAGAAATTTAATGGTGACGTAAAATGTTTGAAAATTGTTGCCGCCATCTTGAAATCCAAGATGGCCGCTATCCACAAGCTATTCTGCTCAATATCTGATTTAACTAGTAGAGGTATTGAGACAGTTGAAACGTCTATACCCACATTTTAGGGGTCAAGGAATCCAATAGTGACATTGAATATGTGGCAGCTAAATTATAGTCAAAGATACGCACCATCCAAATCTATAAACGCAGCGTATCATCAGTCAACAGGTCGACACAGAACATGGGGAGGAATGACCCATCAAGAAGACATCACGAACAGTTGGCTGAAAAAGCACAGCTAATCATCTCTTGGCTTTTCTAGTCTCTGTTGCATTCCCCAACACAAGAACATAGTGATGTGCATGGAAGTGCAGACTTCTTACGCCTGCACCGACCAGTGTATCGTTTTGTGCATCCACACCGGATGAGTTCATTGCAGATCTTTGCAGCTTCAGGTAGTGTTGTCCAAATCGGTTTGAACTGACCTTCAGATGCCTTTTACCAACCCCACTGACTTGGACTTTGGGAGCTGAGGTTGCGCTTGTAATACCTGACCGCAGCATAAAGATCCTTGGTACACTGCACGTGTAACATGCTGCACCAGAGCGTGGTTTGTAGGCGGATTTGATTCCAGAGGTCTGCCTTTCTTTGCAAACAGTTTCCTTCGTGATGTAAGCCTCGTCTACACTAGCAAACAAATGTTTGCAAACATTAGCAAACTCGGTGTTTGGCCTTGTTTGGCAAGAAAAGTTTGCAAGTGTTTGCTAGTGTGTAGACCAGTCACCAAACAAGGACAAACACGACAAAAACATCAGCAAACATGTTTGGAGATGTTAGTGCATGCACCTTCTTGAAAACATGTTTGCTTGTGTTTGGCAGATCAAGATTATTTCAGGACCATGTAATCGTCTTGTTGATGGACAAATTGCAGCCTCCAGAATGAGAAGGAGATGGAATGGACCTTCTGCCTTGACGGAGTCAGTGATAAGCCCCATTCTTGCTCCTTTTTAGGAACTTGCATCTGGCCAACAAGTGTGGCTTTTTTATTTTTGAAATATATTGCTGCTGAACAACTTCATTTCTGTGTTTCTACAGTGTTTTTGTCTAACCCAGGGAAATAACAACGGTTTTGCCCAAAATTTCTGCCAATATTTTGCAAACAATGCCAAACATGTTTCATGGTGTGGACGTGTACCCCAAACATCAGCAAACATTGTGTTTGGTGATGTTTGCAAACAATTGTTTTTGAATGTTTGCCAGTGTAGACTAGGCTTTAAGGTTGGTTCATACTTTACGCATTGCGCGTTGCGCAAGGGGTCGACGCAAGTGCGCTTTGCGTTTCGCAAATGGTCAACTGGCATTGCGCGTCGACTCGGCCGACCCGAATCCGAGTCCGCCACGCTATTCGCTTCCGGTTATCAATTCATACTTCACGTGCTTCCAGTGCGGAGCCTCAAGTTGCGCAATGGATTCAACAGACGAGGAACGCAACACGCAAAAAGTTAAAATCTGGTCAAGTCAAACGGATTCGTTGACGGAATGTACGGGTGCAACAACTGACCGGGTGAAATGTGATTAGCGAGTTCAGTGTGTTCACTGCGTCTCCGGACACGATTCATCCCCATGTTGTGTGTCGACCTGTCGACTGATGATACGCTATGTTTATAGATTTGGATGGTGCCTATCTTTTACTATAAGATAGCTGCCACATATTCAACGTTACTATTGGATTCCCAGACCCCTAAAATGTGGGTATAGACGGCGTTTCAACTGTCTCAATATCGCCACTACTTAAGGAGATATTGAGCAAAATAGCTTGTGGATGGCGGCCATCTTGGATTTCAAGATGGCAGCAACAATTTTCAAACATGTTATGTCACCATTAAATTCCTAGACCCCTAAAATGTGGGTATAGGCGTTTCATCTGTCTCGATATCTCTACTAGTTAAGGAGATATTGAGCACAATAGCTTGTGGATGGCGGCCATCTTGGATTTCAAGATGGCGGCAACAATTTTCAAACATTTTATGTCACCATTAAATTCCTAGACCCCAAAAATGTGGGTATAGGCGTTTGATCTGTCTCGATATCTCTACTAGTTAAGGAGATATTGAGCACAATAACTTGTGGATGGCGGCCATCTTGGATTTCAAGATGGCGGCCACAAATTTCAAACATTTTATGCACCATTGGATTCCTAGACCCTTGAAATGTGGGTATAGGATTTTCAACCGTCTGGATATCTCAGCTAGTTACGGAGATATTCAACAAAGCAGATCACAATGGCGGCCATTTTGAAATCTAAGACGGCCGCCACACGGGGTGCAATTTCCGGTGGCCCCTGGACTAAAAATCGTTGTTTTGTGTTACTCTAACCATCTGCCAAGTTTCATGCTTTTAAGGGAAAGTGCACAATTGATCAGCTAAGCCGCCCCACTATTGGAACTTCCCATGTTCAAAGGAGGACATGCATCCACATCAAGCTAGGAAAATAGGCATGTCTCCCTGGAAAAACCAGACTTGTCAGAAAAACATGATGGCAAGCACGAATCTGAAAATGAAAACAACACACGTGTGGATGATAAATATCTCCAGGATAGTCAGGCATTGGGGGATTTCTTGAGACGCGAAATGCAGCAAAGCATTCCAAAGGACCTCGATCGTGACATAATTGCTAAGGAAGATTTCCCCACACGGCTGTTCGCGAAGGAAACAAAGTGTCAAGTTTGCGAAGAGCACCCCGCTCTTGGTGCTGCCACAAAAATAACCAAAAAAGCCAGGATATTTCATATCACAGGTGTACACGAAAACGTGTGGACTTACAGGCGGTACTGCCTCGTCTGCGGAATGATTATCGATACCAAGGATATTCATACGGTCTCCATAATTTCAATGATAATACCATATTATCACTCCGACTATGCTTGTTAACGCTGACTGCCGCGGGGACAGCCCCATAGGACGATTCACGGCGAAGCCGGAGTCGGTCACCTGAATAGACTATCACAACGATCGGATCTGACAGATTGCCAGGAGAAAACATGTGATTTTCTCATATTCAACCTTTTTCAATCGATCAAAATCGGACTTTGATGGACTTCGAATTACGATCGAATGATATCTACGTGACGATTAAATCTCGTATAACCCGAATATTCACTTTGGAATATTATTCCGATTTCTTTCGTTCTGGATTATTCACGTTTAGTGGCAGTGATTAATCGCACATGCGATTGTGATTCCTATTCTCGGACGCGGAAGGATTGCCGACTTGCGTGATTTCGTGACCGAATAAGTATGCTTTATCCATAGACCCCTTGCTAAAGTCGGCCATTTTTTCCCAGAGGAGGTTAACTCATATCTAGTTACATCATGGAGGTAGTATTGAGAAGGAGCGAACACGGACCCCACATCAAACAGTACAATCATCGTTCCGCTGTTTGCTAAAGTGATTAGGGGGACAATAGGCTAATAACGCCGCACGATGGTCGGAAAAAGCCGATCTAATCTTCGGTAATTTCCGTGTGCAGTCAGCACTTCCCTTGTACAATGGTCAGAGTCCAAACAATAGAAGGGAACAATGGCAGTGGACGTTGCCTACGCACGAAAACTGAAAAATTCATCGTTTTCATCGCGTCAAAAACAGCACCTCGCAGCATCTCGCACTGAAACGACCACCCGTATATGTTACCTGAACTAATCATCTTTTAAACTATCATAACGCAATCCTCTTCAAACTTTTCAGATGCGAAGAATCTCATTATCATTATCATTATCATGTTTACCTTAAAACGTAGATATCTTTATTGGAAATTGGTCTTTTTCGATGATTTTTTCACTAAAATACAGCGGAGAGTTTACCAAATTGAGTTGTCTTCGAAATAGCCGGTTATCTAATTCCCAACGNATATTCTGAGATATTATTCAACATGATTCATTAATAAAAGGCGTGTTTCTTTAGCTGAAGTCTGGGCGTCAAATATTTTTCAAGGACATTTATTCCACAGTGATGCTCTAATAGCAACTGATAATTCCCTGTGCGTGAGATTTTATAAGGCAAAGTGGGGTAATAGTAGCCCCCGGGTAATAGTAGCCCCTAGCCTGGATAAAGCTCAGAGCACTGACCTTATCATTGGACCCAAGACCTGGGCTTTGTACAGGAGAATGGGATCCAATGTACAGCTGACTTGTGGGATTTACACCACATAAATGTATTACCAACAGATAGAAACATGGTGCCTTAATTGCTAGGGGCTACTATTACCCGGGGGCTACTATTACCCCACTTTGCCTTATAAGAATATGATTTCACCTATCATATGTCAACTTCTCAAATGTGATGTCCTACCACTTGCCAATTGGTACTTCCCTGTGCGTGACATTTCAGTGAGAATTTTGATGTTCTTTACAGTCATTGTACAAAGAAATTGGTACTTCCCTGTGCGTGAGATTTTATGTAAGACTAGGATTTCACCTATTAGGACCATAAGGACGGTGTCAACTTTTCAAATGTGATGTCCTCTGACGATATCACGTATCGTAAGTTGTCAACTTCTCAATTGTGGTGTTGGTAGGCCTACTTCCCTGTGCGTGAGATTTTATGTACGACTAGGATTTCACCTATCATAACTTTTCAATACCGTACTTACCAACTGCTATTCCCTGTGCGTGAGATTTTAGCCAGAATAGTACAGGATATCATCTATTGTAACCCATGATGCTCTCAGGATGCCACAGGACATGCAAGGTCCCACCACAGTCGGCACACCCCTATCACACACCCATGATGACGTCATCGAGCATGAAGTTTCATAAAAATGTCAATATTTCCGATAAAACACAATCAAAGTTACACATTATCTGCAGATAGTTATTCCCCAGTTTTACATCCATGAAACTCAAACTTACTACCAACTATTACATGAAAAAAGCAAAAAACGGGTGAAAGGAATTCCCCCTGCCCGGAGGGCCGATCTGCCATCTGCCTGCGGTCTCAGGCTTTCATGGCTGGAGAAAATCAACTCGTGCAATCCGGGTGACTCGGATCGCCCACTCGGGCAGTTTTCTTATTGGATCACCACAACACCACTGGCACACCACATAAACACCTTTCAGTTTCGTCTAGTCGCTGTGATGTAGGCCTACGCGGGTTTGCGACTCATCAGTGGCAGTTTTCTGACATGTCTGAACGAAATCGAGTCCCATCACATGATACATCAGTGATACCAGTTTAGCTCTACATCTATTTGACCAACTCATCAAACCAATTTGCCTATATGGGTCTGAAATCTGGGGTGCTGAAAATGTTTTCAAAAATCAGCCTGGCAAGCAAACTCCTTGGGATTACATTTTCAACAATTTGTTGACTAGACAACCATATGAAAAAGTTCATATATCTTTTTGTAAGGAAATACCAGGAGTGTCAAAGAAAGCAGAAGTCTTGGCAGTAAGACAATGTAAGAGGTGAATTAGGTCGCTTCCCTTTTTAAATGACATTGTCATGGCAATATTTCAGTATTTTAAACACCTGCAAAGCGTTGAATCAATCAATAATAATTTACTTTAATGTGCTCTACAAGAATCTCAGTCTGATGGTAATGCAAAAGTATTTTCTTGGTTCTCCTTTGTCCGACAAATTTCCACGCATTTAAACTTTATAGTAGGCCGCCCAACATGAAATTTTAAACTTTTGTCGGCATCGTGTGTTAATGGCTGGCATCTATGCTAAAGTGTTTTTCACATTGAACTGGCCAAAGGTACTTAGTTGAACTCAGGAATGTGACCAGATCACATTTACCAAGAGGTAGTGGTGTTGCACAACACTGGGTTGAAAACAGATTATAGCTCTTTCATGGTGTCAGCCAAAGCTGGTCAACCATGACACTGGCTGCCGAGGGTTGTGCAACATTATTATTTGTCATCATACCATTACAGTTTAGTGACAAGAGGTCAGCCAAGTACCTTTGGCCAGTTCAATGTGAAAAACACTTTAGATCATACTCTTATAAGATGAGGTGAAATTTTAGGGTGGATGCCACCCCGGGATTTGCCGGTTAAAGGTCATAATATACTGAGCTTTGTACAGGAAAATGGGACACGATGTACAGCTATCTTTTGAACGGTTGGATTTACACCCCATAAATGTATTACCAATAGATAGAAACATGGTATCTCTTCATCAAACAAAGCATGTCTTTTGTAGTTTTTAACTAGTTACGTAATTGGAATAGGCGTTTTAATGTATTTTGACCCATTTTACATGAAAAACGTTATTTCTTATTACGAAACTACTGAAAACAATTAAAAACATGCTTATTTGGTTACAAGGCACTACATTTCTATCCGTTAGTAATACATTTACAGGGTGTAAATCCAACCGTTCAAAAGTTAGTTGTACATCGGTTCCCATTCTCCGCTACAAAAGCTCAGTTCTTGGCCCAATAATAAAGTCAGTTCCAAATATTCAATCGGCCATAACTTCGGCGAAATTCAAATTTAACTGTGGCATCCACCCTAATCTTATCCAGAGGAATCGGAACCAGTGTTGGTTTAGGTTCAGGGTGGCTTAGAGATATGAGTAGTCCTAGGCCTGTGTGTGAATCTAATTGCAGGGTCAATATCAGAGGGTTGGCATATAAGGTACATTCTGCTCAAGTTGTGGAATGCACACACACCCGAACCATGGAGAGATGGTTCGGGTGTGTGTGTGATACACGCCACAACTCGCGGTTAATACGTTCGAGCCTGCGAGGGTCAGCACTTGGGGAAGATAGGCACGTGCAGAAAACGCCAACAGGTGTGAAAGGAATAAACACGAACGCAAGTCCGCCAAACAAAGACGACCGCGGTTGTAAGATTACATTCGAATGGTTATGATTTCTATAGCCACATACTGTAATCCTTCGCTTAACAATCGGATTGAATGGACTTTGATTTTCGCATGCGTCGATCCCTGTCACAGTTCACGAGACAATACTGGTCAATTTTGTCAATGGTGGTGGTCGAAATCACGTGATTAATCCTGCAGGCGTCTAAAAAGCCAAATTCCCTATATACAGAAAAAATCTAACGACGTGGCGTTCCGCTGAAGACATTTGAATGCTCCGCAAGGTGGCAGCATAGCTGCGTTCCGGGAACATTGCGTCCAGTATTGAGTTAGGCCTTGTAGAAATGCATTGTGAGATTCGCGCCGCAGACAATGCTCGAAATACCACGACATCGCATATCATAAGATCCGCAGAGCAGCTAAGGAGTGCATACCCAGACCGATTCGAGCGACTTGGTCACTTTCCTGGGAAATACAAGTTAACACTGAAACCAGCCGCAAAGCCAGTCATCCACGCACTTCGCTGTGCACTAATCCAACTAAGGGACAATATAAAACAGGAAATAGAACGTATGAAAGGACTTGGTGTCATCCGACCGGTAACGGAACCCATCGACTGGGTTAGCAGCATCACCTACGTTCATAAACCCGATGGATCCCTTCGTATTTGCTTAGATCCCAACCGAAACCTCAAACGAGCGCATCATCACACCCAACACTTGAGGAGTTGACGCAAATGAAAAGTCTCAGTAGCAGTGCTATCGCTAACTTCACACGCATGATGTTTTCCCTATTCGCAACGCCGAACACTGTTATCTCAGACAATAGAGGACAGTAAATAGGAGCAGAGTACAAACAACTCATGGATGAATTGGGCATTGTGCAAATTTATTTACAAGCTCTCCCAAGCATTCAAAATCTCACGGATTTATTGAGAGTGCCGTCAAACTGCTCAGAAACTGATCAAGAAATCGCCAAACAAAACCGCGAACGCATTTCTAAACTACCATGCCACACCCCTGGGTGCGGGCATGCAATCCCCGTCACAGCTACTGTTCAATAGGAAGATCGCTTCCAACCTTCGGATCCGCTGCGTAGGACTCTCGACCGGGCTCTCGACAGAAGTTCATCGAGTAAAATCGGCCGAAAAACAGCAGAAAACGGAGAAACATTACAATCAACACGCAAAGGACCTACCGGAACTAAAACTCAACCAACCTATTTTCTACCAGGATGCCGCAAAACGTATGTGGTCTGCTGGGACAATAGTAGGTTATGGCCCAGAACCGAGGTGATACACGCTGGAATGTCTCATAACCGGCAGGAAGCTGAGGAGAAACCGTCAGTTAATTCGCCCATGCTCCGTGACATTTGATCAGCACGCAACACATCACATCTTCGAACCAGAAGAACCTTTTCAAAATTAGTTTTGAAGAACCTTTTCAAAATTAGTTTTAAAGTCAAAGTAATCAAAGTCAGCAATAAAAAGACTCTCAATAAAGACATTGCTGCAGGAAAGAATATGTGGATCGTAGGAATAGCTGGTCCTACAACAGCAACAGAACTCCTCTACTCAGAATTTCTGCTCAAGATGATTCGAGAGGATACTAGTGCTTCACGTTTGAGGTGCGCGATTGGGCTCGCGTGCCTCGGCACTCCTCAAGATGATTCGAGAGGATACATCAGTCATCATAAGAACTATGCCAGTAGAACGACGCACCTCTCTGAAATGAAACAGTTCAGAACATGTCCCTTCCTATCCCTTCCATACGATGGAAAAGGTTCGAGTACATGGTAAGTGCCTATGTTGTATCTCTCCGCCCAGGTGTTCCAGTGGCAAATGGTCAAATTATGCCGTCGATGACAGAGTGTTTGTTGTGCAGACATGATTGCGGAACATGCTGATTTTGATCCGATTTGTTTACACAAGGAAGTCTTGAATGTCGCATAGTTTGCAAATAAACAATACGGCCGGAATTCTTCTTATTCTGACCTCATTACAAAAGATGCGAGACATAGCTTATTGTCAGTTTGTCAAGTGGAGCCATGGATATCTAGGAAAGGATATCAAAGTAACAATTCCTGCATGTGTGATGTGCAAAGTTCGAGCTTTCTTCCTGCCACCTGGAAACCAAACTACTATGTCCTTTGTACCACATCTACGTCTGTTACTTCGTCTTGCTCATCCAAGGACTATGAATAAACGAAATACGGAACAAAGAGGAATTCAGTTCTTCGGGTTAAATTAGTGTTTATCATCATCATGTTTGCAAGATCAATGAGCCGCCTCCTACATAGCTCTTTCATGGTGTCAGCCAAAGCTGGTCAGCCTTTTGGCAACATTCTTGGCTGACTGCTCCTATTGATCCACAGCAAGATCAAAAAAGGTTATGTTCAGGATTTGAAATTCTTTTATTGCAGGGGAGCTTGAAGAGGGACGTGATGAGGCCTGGCCATTGCCCATTACTAGTATTTTGCAAAGTAAGGAAAATATGCAGTTGCCATCAACTGAACAGGAAAGAGGCCCAGAGCAGGTGAGAGAGTTTCAGATCTAAGTGACGAAGATGCACCAATAGAACCGGTAAGATGAACACGATGTAAAAAAGTATAAACTTAAGCAGGTACTCAGGTGTTGGCATTGAAAGCTAGGGTGTTACTTTTATTGGTGAAGTATTGCTAGGGTTAAGTTTGATGGACTTACCGGGTGACAGCAAAGAGAATTATACGAGTTGGAATTGATAGTACACAGTCAGTGATGTCATGTCGTAATGCAAGACTCCCTTATTAATTTCTTCATAGGTCCTCGTTGGGAAGAGAGTGCAACAAGTGGAACCTTCTGCGGCGATTAAAGTGGGAGATTTCTGCTTCTTGGATATGGTGAATTATGCAGAAAACTGGCCGCAGGTTGGACGTGGCGCAGCTATTGAGGGAGAGGAGGTAACCATTGAATGGTATGATGGAACCAGAAATGGACAGTTCAGACCATTCTATTCACAAAAGAAAGGAGTCAAAGGAAAGTTTATTTGGACTGAAGTTGTGAATGAGGCAGTCATCATTCACCATGGGTTCCAGTAACAGCATCTGGATTGTTACCAAGGAAGGCTGTGAGAGTGTTAGATGAATATGACAAGGATTTTTAGTTCACCTGGTAAACTCTTTCAGAGTGGTGCAGCATGCGTCGGTCATCCGTTGTCTCATATGTATGTTATGAATGAGGTACCCGCGGAACTAACGGCCCTGCTATCCATGTGCCCGAATTTTCTTTTTAGAAAAACTGAAGGCTGTAGAACAAGAAATGGTTGTTAAGGAAAATGTTGGTATCAAACATGTGTCATGCATCCTATCCTGATATTTTGTCAACAGTATGGACAACAGAACTGAAGAAATTTATGGTATATAATATTCATTTTTAGAATTTT
>NMRB01005317.1:4824-16772 GCA_002633025.1 Notospermus geniculatus
ATAGGTGGCGCTGTGAGGAGTTTCGGCTTCGGTATTCAAAATAATTAAAACTTAAACAAAAACCAGGGCCTATTTCAGCAATACCTTTATGTTTCCGACATTGAAAGTAGTTAATTTCATTGATCTATACTCGATTAAATTAGTAAGTGTGGAAAAAAGGACTACAAATATTAATTACAACCTTCGGCACTCGGCTTCGGCAATTTCCGTGAAATCACCAGATTCTGGTGATTTGAGAAAGTGATTCCAGGGGTTAGTGAGCGAGTTAGGTCCGAGGTTGTCTGAGCGAACAAAACCCCTGGGCCCGTATGCATAAAGGTGGATTAAGGGAGGTATAGCTTATTCCAGGTATAACTTCACGGTTGTACCACCGTCGGTATGCATAACGGTGGTTTAAGCAAAACTGTGGTATAACGCTATTCATGGAATAGGCGGTCGAATGCATAAAGATGGAATAGCTTATTCTGTGGTTTTAATATGCCGGATTTGCTGGTGTAACCTAAACCTACCAAGGGGTATGTTTAAGGAGTAGAGTAAGGCAAAATGAAGCACTGTGCATCACCAAATTGTATTCTGTTGAAGGGCTGCTGACTCCAAATGACTGAAATAATTGCAACCATTGGGGTGGTTGTTCAAAACTACTATAACCCTAACGTGGCGATGATTTTGGATTAGTGCTTGAAGGAGATAACGCCAAGAAGACCTAACGCCATGATAGAGACAGTGGGACTTTCGAAAAACCAAGCCCTGATAAGGATCACCAACATGACATGCATTGTATTTTATGAAACCAGTCTGATTGCGAGAAAAGACTCCAATACCACGGAATAACATTAAACCGTGGAATAAGCTGTTTTCTCTGTCAGCCTCTTTGGGAGCACGTGTTGACTGTTTGGCAGGTGTAACTCTATTGTGACTTAATTTGCATAAAGGGTCCAAGTCACCTAATAATAGATTTCCTGCAGGCTTTGCCCACAAATACCGTGGAATAACACTACACTGTGGAATAAGCTTAAACTTAGATTAGTTATACACAGAATTGTTATACTTTGTTTTATGCATACCGAATTTCCTAAACCAGGGAGAGAAGAATAACAATTCTCAGAATAGGCTAAACCAGGGTATAGTTACCACCTCCTTTATGCATACGGGCCCAGGGGACGAGGTTGCTGGCCGCCATACATGCCATTCATAGCCGCCATCTTTTTGGTTGCTGTGGAAATCGCAGGCAACTCCAAGTCGCCTGGTGGGAAGCGTATTGCATTTTCTTTGCAATGTTTCCACCAGCTTCGCACCAGTTCAAGTGCGCATGAGTGGTTACCACGGCAACGATCCAAGATGGCGGCCAACAAATCTGATCTATATCCTTTTCTAACGGTGCTCTGATTGGTCGACTTACCCTCTTTTTCAAGGTATATGAAGTTCGTTGGGTTACAGTCACAATGACTAAAGGTGTTCGGTATATACTTGATAGATTGCATTTTTTCTATTATCATCTGAAATTCCCCTACCCGCTCCTCAAGCTTTGGAACTTTGTCATTAAACCTGGAGATAGAAGTACATTGTATAACTAGTCGGCTTATTTCTGCATGTACTGAACAAGGAGGAGATTATCTCCTGACTGTACACGACTAAACAGAACGTAGGCCCAGTTTGCGAACGTATTCATGGGTACAGACACAAAACTGACATGTCCTGATTATTCTGCATGGCGAGGTGTTACTGTCGTTCACCACGAGGAACCCGGAAAATTCCCGTCCACACCTTTCGTCTTTAGATGTCGCTTTCAGACTCTCTCTTACCATTTCGTCGTGTCTTCGTCGATCAGAACATTATCCCCCCAGCCCAGACATCAGGTCGAATGGACTCGGTGCTTTATCCATGCCGTACTTCTCTACTGCCAGTTTGTACGTCTTTTGACAGTGGACGAGTGCTAAGAGCTTGGCGATGGCCCTACAAAATATCAGTCAGGAAATACTGCATCAGTGCAGAATATTAACAGTGTTTCCAATGCACTCCATGCAAACAGTGTAGCCTAGAGCCTTCGTATGTAGTGCTTATTTCTACAATAATATTGTGACCTGTCTGCCACAAAATGTAGTGTTAACAACTGCCTCACTGAAAAGTCGATGAGGAAAGAACATGAACATCGTGGGCGTTAAAGGGAGACATCCGAAAGATATTGCCCGGCGGGCACTGGTTGTTATTTTGATTAGCGCACAGCGCCATCTGTTAATCAGCGGTGACACTACGCTATGGCACAGGCCCCTGGAGAGCTAACAGTGAGTTTAGAACACATATCTAACCAAAAAACACTAGTTTGTAAAAAACACACCCCGAGCTCACGAATTTGTGAGCTCGGGGTGTGTTTTTAGATACGTGTTGTGTTTTTTAGACACGTTTGGTTAGGTACGTGTTCTAAACTCACTGACAGCTCTCCAGGGGCCTCTGCCATAGCGTAGTGTCGCCGCTGATTAACAGACGGCGCTGTGCGCTAATCAAAACAATAACAACCAGTGCCCGCCGGGCAATATCTTTCGGATGTCTCCCTTTAAATGAGACCTAATGGTATGTCAGAAAGGGTCTGAGAAAGTACAAGCAATTTAGCAGAAACGAGCATTGCTGTTTTTAAACAAAATTAATTGAAAAAAAAATAGATGGACGACCACAGACTCTGAAGCCCGCAGCACATCTGATATCAGTGTTGGTATTGTTTGATAGTGGGGAGAAGACTCCACGCATCGCTCTCCATCGAACACCTGGCATCAACAGCCGATTTTGCGAGTGGCGATCACACACCGATTTACTGTTCTTTTTATACATACGTTCTCACTTTCTCGCCGTACTCTGGTTTTTTAAAGACTTCGATATCTTCCCATGAAAATGACTTGCCATCCACAAACCCGTACACCAATCCATTTTTGAAGATGCCAAGCAGGGGTGCTCCGGCGCCGATGTCGGAGAAGACTCGTGCGGACCTGACTTCGAATGACCGATCCAACCCCCACGCCTCCGCGACGTCTCCGCCAATTTTAACATTGAACAACCTCACCACCAACCAATCAGCCTTCTTTTCCTTGTCCATGTAAGCAGAAAGCATTAGGTTGACGTGGCCACCTTTTAGTTCCTGAACAGAAGAAATTTGAAAAACAGAGCTAGTAATTAGTAGCCTACATTTGTACATAAGTATCAAACACGTATTACATGTACAGAAGTGAATTTTGGCAGGTCTACGACAACGATTCGTGATCAACCTATGATTAACCTATTGTTCGAATAGGCTCTAAAGATGACCAACCATATACTAAGATTCCGCAAGCGACGAGCAATCATTTTGCAGATCGTCACTTCCACGCCATCTCTCGGGCCGAGTTCGATTGCTATAAGTCGAGGGTCGAGTACGGGTTTTAGGTGATAACCACATGACCACCGTTCTTGGCATCTACGCATGTCGACTAGGGGTACCACGCGAACTCGCAGACACATCGCATGATCATCATCAACATTACGGAGGTTTAGAAATCAAACGATGAACGTAAACGTTAACGACGACGTAATTTTTGTACCGAAAATGCAATATAAAATCTGGTTTATGTGTACTATTAAAAATAACGTTGTTGTAAAGTTTACGTTTATCGTTTGATTTCTAAACCTCCCGAATGTTACTCACCTGGAGCTTTATATCATCCTTTTTCCACGTTGGTTTGATTTTTCCTAGTATGTCCCTAAGTTCATCCTCATACTTCTCAGGGTTGACTGCAATATCAATCTCAAGAGGGGCAGCCATAACTGGAGTTGGCGTACTCACGTTGTTCGGCAGTCGAGAACTGCTTTTCTTCGGATCTTTCACATATCTCCAAGAATTCTTATACATGACTGGCAAATTGTGACAGAAAAGCCCCCTATGGTTTGATGCAATAGGATAATTAAAGTGTACTCCTCTCACGAAAGGCGTAATCCTTAATTGAGGTCACAAATGAATCAACTTTTTGGAACCGGTGCAACGTTTTTGAGCGTTCCCCATCTGTGAGTGTTCCCCTGCTATTGTCTGACGGAATAAGCCGCGACTTGACAATAGGGGACACACAGAGTAACGTATCGATCTATCTGCCAGTGTTTCCAAAACAATAGGGGGAACACTGACACACTGAAACACTGAAAAACGTTACACCTGCAATATATTACAACTTCGAATGTGACCTACCACGTACTCTATACATAAGTCTAGTTTACTCGCATGGCTTCGTTCTATCAATAACCTGAGCAAATCGTATATATTCGATCATGTCGGTTAATCAGACTTGTCAATCCTGTGGCCTGTCAGTTGTAAACATAATCAAACATGTCAAAGTTTGCACATAGTTACCCGTCCTGCAAAGTCTTTATTCACAAGCAAATCTATGTACATGTAGTTCAAAAACGAACAGGTTTGTGTGTAAACGATATGTACGTAATAGCGAACAGTCTTACAAATAAATCGATCAACAGGCCATTGAATGCTTTCATGATGAATACATGTAGGCCTCCTGGGTCGCACACTCAATGCATTTACCATTAGAATGGCTTATCTGGGCTGATAACACTGCCCAATACCTGTATTATACTGTATAATATGACTTATCCGGCCACCACGGCCAACCTGCGAACTACGCGAATTATTGACTACACACGATCCAGGCCAAGTTATGAAAGGCCTAGTCAGGGTTACATGTTCAATGGAAATCGTCTTACGCCTGGTGAGCATCTAATGGATATCCCGCGGTGAGGGTCAGTTTTGTCGACTTGTAAATGACATGAATGATGTCAATTAAACCTAGGTCATCTGTGGAATAAAAGTGCGGTCTGCCGTTGAAAAGAAACTCATAAGTGATGTGTAACCCTGACTAGGCCTTTCATAACTTGGCCTGGATCGTGTATAGTCAATAATTCGCGTAGTTCGCAGGTTGGCCGTGGTGGCCGGATAAGTCATATTATACAGTATGTATGGCTGCGAATACAAAGAGCTAACCGAGGGTTCGGACACCACTTAAACCTAACCTAATAGAGAGGTTTCGAAATCAAACGATAAACGTAAACGTCAACGTTAACTACAACGTTATTTTTGTACCGAAAATGCAATATAAAATCTGAAAAATAACGTTGTCGTAAAGTTTATATTTATCGTTTGATTTCGAAACCTCCGTAATATTTCAAACTGCACCTTTTACTATATTTTTTACATTTTCAGTGCCATTAATTACACTTTATTTTGATGGAAAGAACTGCGCGAAAATATAATTTCTCACAGCTGGGGGAAATGGGAAAAACGCGTCAGATCTGTGTTGGTGATATTCAACTACATGTATTATCAAGTTGGAAACAGTCTAGATAGCAGCAATCATTGTGTCATTGTGAATAGGACAATATGATGTGAAAAATCCCCCAAAACGCAAAATCTCACATTTCCTTCCAAATTACAGACATATTCAAAAACGGCTGCAGGCGATATGGGAATAAGGCGAAATACGAATAACGCGAAATTGGAAAAAGAAGGCGAATTGGGAAAAGGCGAGATGGGGAAAAGGCGAAACGGGAATAAGACAATAAGAGAAAAGGCGAAATGGGAATAAGGCAATAAGAGAAGGCGAAATGGGAATAATGCGAAACGGGGAAAGGCCAAAATGAGAATAAGACGATATGGGAAAATTCGAATTGGGAATAAGGCGATACAGGAATAAGGCGAAATGGTAAAAAGAAGGCGAATTGGGCGGCGGCGGCGCCACCGTGTTGGTTCGGGGGTATGGAATTTCCTATTGTGTGTGGAGTGATGGCTGACGAGGTGATGATAATCACCTCGTCAGCCATCACCCCACACACAATGGGGCTATCCAGGGAAAACTACACCACCAGGTGGCTCTTCTGCACTATAAGTCCTAGTGTCACTGTTTGCAACATGGCAGAGTATGGAAGGTGGACTGTTCAGAAACTTAAAAATAGAGTTATCAACAGAGGAGCGTCACTTACAGGCAGAAAAAGTGATCTAATCATTTTCAACCTCAGATGCCTCCGTCATTGACGTAATCATCATATCAGACTTGATATTTTGTCCACCACACTCATATCTGATGGCACAAATCGGCTCCTATAACCAGTTAACACCTGGAGCAATAGAAACAAGTTCTACCCTTAGGTTTTTATACCCTAGAAATCAAATGAGCTGATTATTTTTGACCTGAGATGTTTGGGTCATGGTGATATCGACGTTGAATATCACGAAATTTGATATTTTGAGATAACTTGTCACATTGTCAACTGATCAACATGAAACAAGTCTTAATTCATGCCTGCTTATCCAAGGACAGGATGTGGTAAAATTCTCAGCCTCATGTGTCCGGGTGATTGAGATATCATGAGAGTTTGATATTTTCAAACTTGATAATTTGCAATATCTCTGCCCGTGGTTGAGGTAGAGACATGATATCACCCATACTTAGGTTATTGAGCATGCCCATTTTGATTATGTAATGACCTTGATGATCAGGTCAAGGTCAAACTTGATAATTTGGAATGTCTCTGTCCTTGGTAGCAGTAAAGGTTTGATAACACCCATATTTAGGTTATTTAGGATGCCAATTTCGATTATGTAATAACCCTGATGATCATAGGTCAAGGTCAAGGTCAGAGGTCAAGGTCAAGCTTCCCAAAGAACTGATAAACAATGAAACTCAATGAACAGAAAGTGGATAGTAAAACTTATAGTACAGCAGAGACCCCTATTATCGAGAGGCTGAAGTATATTCTGGATAGCCCCATTGGAATGAAACAACTGGAATGAAATGGTCCATGGACCATGTACACACCTCTCTCTGTCATTACACTGTTATGTCCAAAGGGGTGAGCACATGGTTCTTGGACCATTTCATTCTAGTTCGCGGGGATTCGCCCGCCTAAAGCCGGTGACAGACCGGCGCGTACGCAGCGCGTCCTGCAGGCGTTCCACCAGTCATATCCTTCGATAGCTGTTTCGGTCTGTGTTACCGCCTCACTGATTGGTTGAACGCTTCCCGACGCGCTGCTTACGCGCTAGTCTGTCACCGCCTTTAGTCGCCACAGTGTGACTTGGGCATAAGCGTCATGGTCACGACTAAAACGATGGCGATAGGGTGCGCAGGGGAATGAAGGGATAATTAGGGATATTTTGAAATCGGGTTTTTCTAGACCGCCGGACATGTAATATGTATAAGAGTATTATTTAGGCCTACAAAAGACATGAAAGAGGTCAGATGTCACATGTACACGAGATTTACACAGAACAATGATATCGCAAAAACGTACATGAAATATACAGCTTTAGGCCTAGATGATCCCGTTCTCGAAACCTGTCAGACAGAAGGGATAGAAAGTACTACAAATACAGGCCTACAAAACTCATGAGGAAAATCTACATTTCCAGCGCGTTGCGGTGGAACTGGATTAGCTGGATTAGGCCTACCTCTTTTATGAACTGAGTCTTCGTGTTTTTTGCGCCCATCAAGTCGTTTAAATTGTTTAGGGCAATGCCTACACTGAACAACCTTGCTATTGTCGTGAATTTTCTTATGACGAGTTAAAGAATAACGGTGAGTGAAAGTTCTGTCGCAAACATCGCAGATGAACTGACGCTGATGGTTTGCCGCGCCAGCAGTCGATTCTGCAGGATGCTGACCTACACCGACTTTAACTAGAGGTTCAAGAGGTCCTCTTTGTAAGTTGACATCCGCCATGTTCGCATCTTTAACCACTGCTGGCACTGCGGCTTGTGGCGCCTGAGCATTACCATCTACCGCAACCAAACCTGGCTCCTCAACCACTGCTGGCGCTGCGGCTTGTGGCGCCTGAGCATCACCATCTACCGCAATCAAACCTGGCTCCCTGTCCTGCTGCTGTCGCATCATAGCATCAATCTGCGTCATCGGGAGGACATCCTCGTCCATTTGAGCGTCCATTTCCCGACGCTGCTCCTGCTCTCGCATCATGTTACCTATCTGAGTCATCGGAAGGACATCCGCGTCCATCTGAGCTTCCATCTTTCGACGTTGGATCTCCCGATCGGCCGCGCGCTGTAGCTGCTCGCTCTGGTCATAGGTAATATCACCCTGTTCTTCGATGATTCTGTTCATCTCTAAAAAGTAAACAATAATAATAACTAGCAAGAACCCGTGGCAATCGGCGACTCTGACAGGAGTTTGACCGAGGTTGGAACGCACGGCACGGCAGGAATTGGTGCAACACGGTGTGTGGTAGGGAGAATTTAGAAAGCAATCGGACAACACCGTTAAAAAAGTAAAAATCCCTCTTCGAAATTAAACCACCCGTTGCACCAGGATAGTATCCTCTATCACCACGCCGAATTTCGAGGCAAAACGAATCTTCTAAGTGTGACTTTATTGATCCGACTTCCAGTATTATTATTATATATAAAATAATGATAATAATAATGACGACGACCATGACGACGGCGGCGGTGGCGGCAGCAGCAAGAAGCCATATGAACGCAATCATCTTTCATCTACACTGTATCGAAGTTTTCGATAACTACAACGCTCACCTTCGGCTTCCTTCATCGATTTTTCCAACTTGAGGAGTTGCGCGTCGGTGAGTGCATCATCGTCAGCAAAAGCTTTAAATAAAATACATTTACTTGTTAGTTATCAAATAAATATGGACAAAATTAGCACATCAATCATAATTAGGACATCAGTGTTCAAGAAAAATCACAACATTACAACCACGTTCTGCAAAACTATCTAGTGATTATTGAATCAAGTGAAAAAAATGAGGCATTCCCCAACCAATTCATAGAGATGATTTATTTGACGACATCAATAATCAACCGCAGCGTAAACAAGTTGTTGATGATGAAAACAACGCTACCGCACACTCGTTGGAGGATAATGACGGTGATGATCACAGGATGTCCGAGAGAAGCTCATCATTGATAATACATCGAGCAAAAATAGGAAAAAAGTCGAAAGTATTATCAAGATGCTGAAAACTAAGATTAAGAAAGATTTACTGGATTGGAATAATTGGTATGTAGACTTACCCGAATTGCTCTCTTCTTCTCGCCTCTTCCTCGTTCTGTTGGCGTTCGATAGAACAGGCTTGACAGCGCTACTCATGATGGCAGTGAAATTTACTACAATGTAGTGAAATCGGGAAAAAATGTGGTTAGTGTGTAAAATCGGAAATCGGAAATTGAATTGGAATGTGAGCAGAGCGCTATAAAGCTGTATAGGCCTAATCAAAATCAATTGATTACTGAAGTCGCATCACATTTCATCTGCTTAAAAGCCAACTCTGTTTCGACACCAGTCGTCTTGATTATTACAATTATCAAACTGTCATCTAGGCCTGACACTGTTTCGTCACAAACCATCTTGATTAGTATAATTATCGACCTGTCATCTGGACCTCCTCCCTTGTTTATCCAAGCTACTCGAGTAGTATGTCGCCTGCTTAATTACACCGAATCATGACAACTGTGAACTATTGTAAACATCTTTGAACGGAGGTATTTTGTTTGTAATAAGTGTCACATCCACGAAGTGTGATCTGTTGTAAACATTGAGACAACTGCTAATTATATTTTGAATTGTTTGTTCGTCATTGTGTCACCTCGAATAAATAATTTAATTGTATTTCAGTCTTGTTTTTTGTGAACTGACAAGTTTGTCGACTTCAATGAGCGAAGTTCATAATTGGTAGGCCTATAAACTCTGCTTTGAAAGTCCATGCGTAAATACTTTCGAGAGGTAGTGTATATTTTAGTCTTTCTTAGAAATGTCCTTGGAATTGTTTCACAAAGCTTCCGAAGGTTGGGGAGTGAACAAGTGATTATTCTGTAATTGGGCCCAAAACATGAGCTCTAGGAAGGCCACAAACACACCCTGTTTAGGTGCTAGCAAGATTGTACAGTTGGCTTGGTCTGTGTGTACTTTAAAAGATCACACTAAAGACTAGTTAGAGGCAGGCATAGGGAGTGGTGTTTGTCAAACTGGCTTTCCCAAATAAATCTCTGTCCATGTCTGAGGCACACACCATGATAGGCTTTATGTGACGTGTGAAGTGATGGTCCTGTCCATCTGTGCAATTCAGTTCATTTGTTAGCTGCTGTATTAATTTGAAATATCTCCAGTCAGCTTTGCATGTATCTAGTAGCTTCATATGCCAACTTTCTCTCACTCAGTCCTAAATGCTCTCAGATGATAGTTGGAGAGCTTGCATGAAAAAGACCTTGATACAATTAGTGATGGCGGATGTGGAAAGTTGTGACCTCCAACTCATCTTGATCCCTAGAGATCAAGTGTCAAGTTAATGGGAAAGGAGTTGAAAAGTTCTGATCCTCAACACTGAGCTGGGATTGCGGTGTGACACCTGGTGTGATCCTTACACCAAACACCAGCTCTGACCAGTGATCACACCAGGATTAAGTGTGATCTCGCGATCACTCCTTGATCCTCTCAGCAGGCCACAGCTGACACTGACTGTGACCTCACCCAACACAGAAAAAAAATCGATCTCAGCTCGAGTTAAAATGAGTCTCTAGCCTGCTATTTTGTCCCTAAAATGAGTTTCTTTGCTACTCGAACACAGAAATGAGTACCAGTTTTCTAAGGCTTTACCAGTTTTCTTGCATCGACTGGAGATAACTGCAACTGGAGTCTCATTCTGAAGTAGAGATAAAGTCTACTCATTTTGAGTTTTCTCAGTTCTCCAGTCGATGGGACAGGGCATCAGCTGGAGAAATTTGGAAAGAAACCGAGGGGAACCAAGATCTGCTCTTGAGGAGCTCGGTGGTGTGGTGGTTCTGGTGTCCGACTTGCGATCAGAGGGTCCTTGGTTCGAAACCCACTGGGTGTGAAACGTTTTTTTTTATATATGGCGGCATCACTTGTTTATTTGATTCGAGACAACAGACAATCCGGTGGAGACAGCTAAGAATCATTTTAACCACTTGGAGACAATGTCATCTCAAGTGGAGACCCAGTTATGTCTATTCGAGTTGCAAAAGAAACTACTTTTAGGGACAAGAGTTGGAGATTCATTTTATCTCGAGATGAGATCGTTTTTTCTTTGTGTGAATGTATCCTTCTGAGATACACCCATGATAAAAATTTGGAGGTGATCCAGTCATTAGTTCAGGAGTTATTGCACTTTTTGTGTTTTTGATTTCCGCCACCTGGTGGCCAAGCTAAGAATCGAATCGGACCCAAACTTCGTGTCATCGGTCACCTGACCTAGTGGCATACATGTACAAAGTTTCAGATCAGTAGTCCCTGTAGTTACGAAACGTGCCCTGCTTACGGACACCGACGGACGACGGACGCTGCACCATCCTAAAAGCTCACCCCAGGTAAGCTAAAAATTATTGCGTCGTGTATTCCGTCGAGCGTCTGAAGTAAACAATTTTCTAACAGTCGAATTCCTGTCGAGTATATTTTAACGAAAACGGCGCAATCCTGGCGAGACGGTGAGCCGCTAACGGCCGCGTATTGACGACAGAACTTAGGCACGAACGCATCTAGGATAATAGTGCCTGTGTAGCATGTACAGTTACAACCCAGATAGCAACGATCGGTGGCCCACCGGTGGCAAAAGAGTGGGAAATCAGCGCATCGTGGGCCGACAACGGTCGTTGGTGGCCGACCGTCGAGCCAGCGTATATAGTCGTTATATTTTAATAAAAAACATTTTTTTTACTTCAGAAGTGTTGTTTGTTTTACTATGTGTGTCGAATTCCTGTCGTTCTCCCTAAACTGCTGATGAATACAGAAAAAAAGGCGAAGTAATAAGTAGTGTCGAATTCCTGGCGAAAGTGCTGGTGTTTCTGGGTGAACCGGTGTCGAGTCCTGCGCGAGCATTTTCCCTTCAAGTGTCGAATAAGTGTAGAATGTCCGAACGGGCGGGGGGGGGGGGGGTTGCAGACA
>NMRB01005318.1:0-10592 GCA_002633025.1 Notospermus geniculatus
TTTGGTGAAGCGAAAACGATGAAAAAATGCATCATCACAGTAGTCCTCCTCTTGAAACAGAGGGAGCCCTATTCGAAAATAGCTGCCCACATTGATTGACGTCATAAAAATGAGCCATGTGGTAAACGTAGTCGCCCATCGTCCATAAAACCAACAAAACTGAAGTCATCTGCACCAGCTGGACGCTTAAGGGATACTAAAGTGTGGTAAATACCAACCTTTATTTTAAGGGTCCCCTTACCCAAAATAAAGTGCTCCCTTAAGCCAAAGTGTTGTTTGTTAAATTGCCCAAACTTTACCTAAGGGAGCTTCCTAAGGGAGTACTTTAACCCGACCTAAAGGGCAGACTCTGAAATGAAATTCCGATAAAGTGTGACTTAAAGTCTCCCTTAGCGCTAAAGGGACGTCTTAGAATACGGGCCCATGGTGTCAGATTGTAAATTGGACCCTGTAGAACGTAGTCATCATGGCAGACACCACGACATACGTGTATGCAAATGATCTGGCTGGCGTCAAGCCTCCAAACTTTGATTGGGAATCCTCAAACCTGGCACAGCAGTTCAAATCGTTCCAGGATACTGCGAACTCGTGCTGACGACCCCGTCGTTCCAGACCAAGAAACCTGAGGAGATTGTCAACTATATCCTACTGTGGATGGGGCCGCGTGCTGTTGAAATTTTTGATAACATGACACTGACTCCTGAAGAACGAGCTCTTCCTGCCGATGTTTGGGCCGCATTCGAGAAGTATTTCGAGCCGAAGTCTAGCTTCCGGCTGGCACGCTTTAAGCTATATGAAATGACACAAGACCCCGCAGAGCCAGTCGACACATTTCTCACACGCGTGAAGGTCCAGGCGGAAAAATGCAAATTCGCGACACCCGCCGACCTTGAGGATCGGCTTCTGGACCAACTAATCAAGGGCACGGCCCACCTCAGTGTCCACAAGAAATTGCTCACGGAAGACCCAAGCAAGTTAAAGCTAGACAAAGCCCTAGATATTGCACGTACACAAGAGTCAACTCAAGCCCAGCTAGAAATGTTCCAGTCCCAGGGTGCATCAGGCAGCAAAGTTGATGGCATCAATCGTGTAGGATCCATGAGTTCCTACGTGTATGTTTTAAGTTTCGCGGTAAATAACTTTTTCGCGCCCTTTAGACCTTTGGGCATGCGCAGTTGTTGTTGCATCCGGGTTCTGTCTTTTTCCTCTCAAGCCGAAATGGATGAGGCGAGACACTCAATTTAAGCCCAAAAATCACGGTAAATATCGCCGAATGGGTCAATGTCGTCCTGGGTATACCTTATGTTTACCCAGGATCATCCTGGGTAATCCTTTTCTTTACCCAGGACGGCCCTGGGTAAATCCAGCTCAGAGACGACATTAAGAAAGAATTAGACAGAATGCTCGAGCTTGGAGTTATCCGACCTGTCGACACGCCTACAGACTGGGTTTCGAGCATAACTTACGTGAAGAAAGCCGACGGTTCACTACGCATCTGTCTCGATCCCAAAGACGTCAACTTGGCCCTTCGTCGAGGACATCATCACACGCCTACGTTAGAAGAGCTTACCCACAAATTTGCCAAGGCAAAGGTATTCAGCAAATTGGACGTCAAGTCTGGCTACTGGAGTGTACCCCTCGACAGCGAGAGTCAACTATTGACCACGTTTAATAGCCCTTTCGGTCGCTACTGCTTTACCAGACTTCCTTTCGGTCTCAAGGTCTCACAGGACGTGTTCCAGAAAGCCATGGACAACATTCTTATGGGTTTACCAGGCGTCGTATCAATCACGGATGACATCACGGTCTTCGGGTCAGGTGATACCTTAGAAGAAGCTGAACGTGATCACGATAAGAACATGGTAGCAAAACAACGTAGTGTTCCAGTTCAAAAAGACAAAGGTCAGACAGCGTGAGGTCTACTTCTACGGACATATCTACGGACGGGATGGCGCCCTTCCAGACCCCGCCAAAGTCAAAGCCATCGCTGAGATGAAAGCCCCAACATGCGAGAAAGAACTGCAGTCCTTCCTTGGGATGGTTACATACTTGGCTCCGTTCATCCCAAACCTCAGCACTCACACCGCCAACTTACGAAAACTGGTCAAACAGGAAAGTGAATTCCAGTGGAACCATGAGCAAGAGGCAGCATTCACACGAATTAAAGAGCTGATCTGTAATGCCGGTGGCCTTGCCTACTTCGATCCCTCCAAAGAAACTGTCATCAAGGTCGACGCTAGCCAAACTGCCCTCGGCGCAGCACTCACACAGGAAGGAAGGCCCATTGCATACGCCTCCAAAAGCCTCTCAGATGCCGAATCACGTTATGCGAACATAGAAAGAGAGCTTCTCGCCGCCGTGTTTGGAGCTGAACGCTTTCATACTTACGTCTTTGGAAAGCCCTTCTGCATCGAGTCGGACCATAAGCCACTTGAGATGATCTGCAGAAAGAACTTAACCGCAGCTCCAGCAAGGCTTCAACGTATGCTGCTTCGACTTCAACGGTATGACTATCGCATCAAATATGTACCTGGGAAGGACATGGCCCTTCCAGATAGCCTGTCACGCATGCCAAAAGAGTCCAAGGATCAGGAGATCAACCTCAACCTCCAAGTATGCCACATTCAGTTCAGCACCCCGAAGCTCCTGCAACTACGCACCGAAACTGACCGGGATGACCAACTTAGAACCCTGAAGTCCTACATCATGCACGGCTTCCCCGATAGCTATAGAGAACTACCCAAGCAACTACGACCCTACTGGCCCTTCAGAGATCAACTCTCCGTTGAAGATGCCTTGGTGGTCAAGGGTGAGCAAGTCATTATTCCCAAGACGCTTCGAACCGAGTTCCTGAACCGCATACATGATGGACACCAGGGAACAACACGATGCCAACAACGGGCGAGAGCAAGTGTCTTCTGGCCAGGTATCAACAAGAAATTGAGCAACTCGTCAATACCTCCTCGATTTGCCAGACTCATCAGCCATCCCAGCCGAAAGAGACTCTATACCCAGTGCTTCCAGATATACCCAACGTACCCTGGCACACTCTCGGCACCGACCTGTTCTTCATTGACAACGCGACATACCTGGTGATACAAGATTACTTCTCGAAGTTTCCTATCGTCGAACAGTTTCACACTGACACTACCAGCGAAACGATTGCCAAGTTCACCGGGAAGATACTGTCTCTGTTCGGAATACCTACCCAGATCATATCCGACAATGGCCCACAGTTCATTGGCGCAGCATATCGAAAGATGACGGACGACCTTGGCATTGTTCACATCACGAGCTCGCCGCATCACCCCAAGTCACATGGCCTGATCGAGAGCGCTGTGAAAACAGCCAAGAAACTTATCAAGAAGTCACCTAACGCAACAAACCAAGCTCTACTCGCATACCGGACCACACCCCTAGGTCCAGGTATGATGTCTCCCGCAGAGTTGCTGTTCAACCGCAAGATCGCCAACAGCATGCCTATCAAGACATCAGCACCTCAAGCCAGTGATCTGCACCGAGAAAATGCAGTGAAACGCCAACAACAAGCAGAAGAACGGTACAACCAGCATGCCAAGGATCTGCCTGAGCTCAGGACAGGCCAACCGATCTTCTATCAGGACGTAGCAAAGAAGACGTGGACGCCAGGCACCATCATAGGATACGGACCAGAGCCCAGATCTTATACGATCAAGTGCAGCACCTCCGGTCGCTATCTGAGACGTAATCGCATTCTCCTTCGTCCTAGGCAAGTCACGTTTTCCTTGCCCCCAAGCTCATCTTCTAACGACCAGCACACGAGCACGGCGAAACCAAGTGGTGATACTTCGTCTATTCGCCAACCCAATATGAATCGACCGACCACAACCATCGAAACACCAGCGTCTACGCATGCGCTCGGATCAGCAAGTCCGCCCACAGGCAAACCACCGGATGGGAACAATAACGTCGAATTACGCCGATCAACCCGCACAAGGACCGCATCTACGCGGTATAGCCCGAACGACTATGTGCTGTGAATCGCAACTTCAGGCCTAGTCAACAGGCACTGAAAGTCTGTTTGCGAGTGATGTGCTTGCTAACCTCTCCTCGCTTAGGCCCAGCTATGCGCTAAATGACGCTTCCACGATTAACTGTGTTATAAACCGATAATAACTTCCACAACGACTCTACCGTGAGTCTCACAGGTGATGTTCAAAGAACCTCTCCCTGTTTGCCAACTGTGTTTATGTTTGTTATTAAGTTTGTTAAAAGTTTTCGCATTGAAACCATTCAGAGACATGTCGCCGGAGCTGTGTTACTAAAACTGTGACTCTCGTTGCTATGTGCCATGCGCCTTATGGATACCTCAACTCTATGACTCTACTATCCAATAGTGTGGATGCGCGAAGTCTATACGGTTTCCTAATTTCATTCTTTTGGACTGTTCGTGTCTTTGGACTGTTCGTGTTTTTTGGACTGTTCATTCCGTTGGACTTTTCGTGATCTCGGTTCTCTTCCTCCCCAATGGTATTGGAGTACCTTATGATAATGATCTTCTTTTCTTAATGAGGGGGATGTTGTAACATCTACTTGTTTCATCAAAGTATTACATCTGTTACATCTGACAGCAATATCACACACCAGAGTGTTACATCCAGAATAAACATATCAGACCAGAATGGCGGGCTGACAAATCTGGACATATTTTCTTGATTCTCCTCATTCAAGTCAATGCCAGGACTCCCCAAAAGTCTACAGCTATTATTACACTTTCGTTCCTCGGAGAAAGCATGCCACAGGACAGGTAATGTGTGTCTCGTTGTGCGCTGAATCGAGGAACGAAAGGAAAACGTGAAGCGTGGCGCGTGAAAAGTGTAAACGTGAGCTCTATAATGGAACTGGAGCCTAATGAAGTCACGTGAAGAAATTGATTGGTTTGATCGGATGACAAACTGAAACGAGGCCTACGGTGAGCTCGCGGTCTGCGACAAAATCAAACATGTTTGATATCACCGCGACCCCACCGCCGGCAAGGATTTACATGACCGGTAGGGATTTTTGCCGCAATCCGGCCGGCGATAATGCTGCAACACCTGATCGACTGCGGCGGTGTTACTGCTCCTTTGCCTGCGGTTAGGCGGAGGTGATTGCCGCAACCTCAACGCAAGCCCGCCGCCGACCAAAATCGCGACAGTGGATCACCCGCTATAAACCCATGTTCCCGAAGCCGTCGTTAGGTTAACGATGTCGTTGCGCTATGCATTTTCCCAGTTTTAACGATATCGTTAACCTAGCGATGGCTCTGGGAACACGGCTCCTGGTTAGGCGTAGAATGAAATGGCCAGGGCCATAGTGCTCACCTCTGTGATAAGTCTCTGTGGTAAAATAAAACTGTGACACTCATGGTGAATGATGACAAATCAGTACAGACAAGATAAAGGTGAACACACCAAATTATTTCGTCTGATCAGCAATAATTTAATCAATGACATAAACTCAGTCGAAGACCATCAGAAGGAGTTAGTGGTTTGAGCAAACCGCTTTCCTGTGTTGGCCGCAGGTGTCAAAAATTCTATTTTGCAAGATGGCCACCTGGCGGCCATATTTGAAGTATGTTGGAACTGAAATCTTAGCATAAATGCAGAGGATACTTACATAGATATTTAGGCAACATAAAACCATATTAAACTTTACTATTGTCTAGATATGGCCCGAAGTAAATTTTTCACGATGGCTAACTGGCGGCCATATAACGACGACGGACGACACACCATGAAAGAAGCTCACCTCACAGAGGTGAGCTAAAAATGCCGGCCATTAGAAATATCCTTAACTGCTGACCAATGAAATTGTTCAGAAATAAGTACCACGCGGTGATTCAAACACAAAATTATTTTATTCGTACGCGAAGTCGTTGACGCATAACTAATGGTGCTTGTCGTATTCGCAGTTCATCTGGTAAATGGAAGGGGTGACGGGTGATTACATAATAAGCTGTCACCCCTTCCATTTGCCTAAACAACTGCAAAAATAGTCAACACGATTGTTATGCATGGGTAAAAATCGCGTACGAAAAAAAAAGATTTTTACGTTTGAATCACCAGCGTGAGTACTTCCAGGGGTAAAAACAGCTTCGTCATCTCAAACGTACAGTCACTGACAAAAGTTTATCTCCACCGTTAATCGTCCATTACTTCCTTATAAAGTGAAGAAATTTGATGCGGTTTCCAGCAAATAATTATTCAAACCTTTCTGCATCTTCCATATATAAACCTGCTTCTGCAGCATCACTCGGACATTATGTAATCAGGCGCTGAAAAATAGTCTGAAATCAACTTTTTTATTTCCATGCCAATTTGGATTTTCCTACGTCCGACCAGTGTGCAGCAACACTTGAAAACAATCCGCAAAGATTACGCCATCAAATTCCACCTCAGTTTCTCAAAAAGTTACTTTTGTTGGTTTGATTTTGGAGCCGACTGAAATGCTCTTATTTTGCCTGTGAGACGGCCCCACATTTGTGAATGCCATTGCCCAACCAATCATAGGACTCGGTTAGGAACGGAGACCACAAACCACAAATCCCTCAAACCCAGTAGGTTACATGGTATCTGGACACTTGTAATTTTTGCTGGTTCTTGTTCTATCAATAGGCCTTCAATTCTAAAGGGAAAGGATACCTCTTATTTCGGTTCAATGGGCAGCCCAGGACAAAGACCAAATCTTTCTTTGATTCAAACGACTGTGACATATGCTGTAAATATTCATGAATGGAAACTTAGGCATTACAATCACAATGCCAAAATCTACTTATTGGCTTTGGTCTGCCTAGTCACGCCTTCGTAATCATTATTCGCACACCTCTACTTTTCATAATAAGTGAATAGCTGAACAAGTTAAAAAGGGGCCATCTCAAGCCCCACGCAACTGTTTTGCCGACAAGAGCCAACAAAAGTCACTTTTTGAGAAACTGAGTTGGAATTTGATGGCGTAATCTTTGCGGATTGTTTTCAAGTGTTGCTACACACTGGTCGGACGAGAGAAAATCCAAATTGGCATGGAAATAAAAAAGTTGATTTCGGACTTTTTTTCAGCGCCTGATTACATAATGTCAGAGTGATGCTGCAGAAGCAGGTTTGTATATGGAAGATGCAGAAAGGTTTGAATAATTATTTGCTGAAAACCGCATCAAATTTCTTCACTATATAAGGAAGTTATGGACGATTAACGGTGGAGATGGTGAAACTTTTGTCAACGACTGTACATATAACAATAACAGTTTGTAGACCCATTCATTCATTTTCTTCAAGGCGATTCACGTGTCGATCTCTGCCTGTTCACTGATATCCAGGTCGATTTGTTGGGTAAATGAAGAAAAATCTAATTGACCACCAGGAAAGACTAAATCATTTGAAGTACGGCGACGAAGAGCGACGATAAACGAGACGGTTGTTGTGACGCCTACTCTCAAAATATAAAGTGATGGATTTCGAGATTTTTCAAGTTTGGCCCTGTTGATTGCACCTTCAATGCAGCGAAAGTGTTGTTCGAACTCCTAATTCAGGTAAACAGCAAATCAAATGTTACACACCGAACACCTCCGGTGGCCTCAGAAAGGAACTGCGTTGTGATGAATCCAAAGGAAACATTAAAGTGGTGGAATTTATCACTTTTACGGTGTTGCAGTTCCAAGGGGTTGGGAAAGTTATTTTAACCATCAAGGCAGTGACAATGTAGTGTACCAGATCTTGAGGTGTATTCACGACCTTAGTACGGTATGTCAAATGTACATACCATCATTTGTTGTGTAATTTTATAGAGACTGCTGCAAACTTCACGTATCGTTTTTTGAATTACATGTATTGGTTTGGATGTTCGGGGCGGATCCAGGATTTTCTCGAGGCGTGGGTTCTGAAGGTAGAGGCCACTGTAGTCTCGCATGCCGAATGCTTGCACTTCACCGGCGCCGATTTGGCGGGAGAGGGGTTTTGGGGAGTTCCCGTCAGGTGCTGCACTCTTTTGGAGTGATATCGTCTATTGGTCATTCTTAAACCAGATTACCAACATAATTATGTGAATTCTTTGATGTCTTGTGCAGTTCTGTGCTTGCACCTCAGCCTGGACTGTTGAACCACAAACGTATTCTCTTATGGTGGACATATAATACATGTATGTCAGTTGAGTCAAACGAAAGGAACTTGTAGGGAGAGAAAAGCAGGACCCGGATGAAAGAAAGGTAAGCGACTGACCTCTGACCTCCAATCTGCATATTCTAATGGGACGCTGATATCGGCACATAAAATGCCTGTGATGTGGTGGGATTACATCCATAATGAGGAACCTGCACAACAAGCCCTGCCAATAGGGGGCCCTGCAGGCAAAGTGGACCATGGTTACAATGAGAAATCTTTTTGCCAAGTCAATGATTATTAAATATTTCATCCCTGAATTACTCTGCACGGGAAAATAGCACCAGAAATGTAGTTTTATTGGTCCTTAATTCTAATATTTGGATGAGTTTTATGAACAAAATCAACAAAATTTAATTTTTGCATTGGACTGTTGTCCTTTAGTACTGGTGCTGCCATCTGGATTTTTAGTTTTGCAGGTTCCTCATTGATTTGAAGTTCGTCCTTAAAGGCATAGGCCCAAAATGTTTCTTAACCACGTGGAAATTATAAAATGGAGTGGTGAGAAATAATGGGAACCTGAAAGATTAATCTCTTCGAAAATGGTTCGATGGTCACAACAATTAGGATTGAGTGATGTTACAAACGTCAATAACAGGAAATGTTCACCGAAAATTATAGGCCTACTAAAATATCATAAAAGAACAGTTCGTAAGAGTAGCTGGCCGACTGGGAGCGTGAATTCCTGGATTTGCTTGATGCCGAATCGAATCCATCTTTCAGCCCAATCTCGTACCCAGAGATTCGTTACGCTCGGGGCGAGGTTGTAGGTCGCTCCACGAATCTCTGGAGACGGCTGGCCATTTCAACCCTTAAAGGGACTCTAGAGGGAACTCACGGATACCACGGATATTCGTCAGTTCAATATCTCAATCATAGGTGGCAGGTCGCAATAATAGTTTATAAATTTGTCGATAGATGGCGCGAATATGAAAGTATAAGTACGCATGCGCAGGTACAAGGCAGAATCGCGGGAAATTCTATAAATAGCGCTGGGGAAGACACGATCACGTCAGCCATGGAATTCCCAGCGTTAAAAATAGACATAAGTTATGAGCAGCTCAGAAAAGGTCAATCACAGCGAATCTCTTAATATTACATAATATCAATTGGGAAGTGTGCCAGTAGTGCTGGCGATTTATAATAAGGAATTAAACCTTGTCATTGCATGGTTGAATGGCAAGGTACATGTAATTGGACCTTTGTGGTGTTTTTATGTGTGTCTGAACAGAGGGTATTCATGTCGACCATGTATACTGAGCATAACTTGTGTGATGCTGAATTTCCTTTGTACGGTGTTCGGTCTGCATGGACTGGGCATGGTTCGGTGCAAATGATGCCGTTCTATGGCGTTGCCCAAATTCCCGCCAATGAACACCCCTCCGAAACCGATGTCCCATATTCAGCCCTTCAAGAAAACAAAGTGTCCATGAAAAAACAAAGCTATCATCAAGTTTCCCCCGAGAACTCGGTTAATGAAGTGTACAGTGCAGTGCTTCTGATTCGACGGGCGCTATATTAATATACACATCTTCAAATGCACAAATGTGACCAAGATTTCTATATTTCCAGTTAGTCAATTTCTCTCAAACCCCTGATTACATTCCTGTATACAATCTATTTGGCACTCAGAGTTTCATAAACGTTAGATTTGGCCCAATGCTCGAAGCATTGAGAAAAGTCAACTTCAGCTTTCCTTTGGCTCAAGTCCGACCCCAAGATAATGCCCCAACTGTGCAAACCACTGTGTACAATAAACCTCTGAGTATTCTGAGGTACATGTAATAGGATAATTATTCTAAATCTAATTGCATAATAGTAGTTTGTTCCGCCAGACCGTGGAGCTTTTCCATGAGGTGTATCTATTTTTAACGCTCGGAATTCCATGGCTGACGTGACATCATCATGGGTTCCCCAGAGCGATTTATAGAATTTCCCGCGATTCTGCCCTGGACGTGCTTGACCAGTGGCGCCAGCTGGTTGAAGCTAAATGGTACTCATAGTAGCCTAATAGCCGGTTCCCTCTAGAGTCCCTTTAAGTGTGATTTTTGCCATCGTGCCATTTTAGACCGAATTTTAACCGCAGATGCATTGAAATGGCTTGAGTATAAAATCTTATACACAAAAGTGTCATTAGAAAGGTTTTTATGAGGGATCTGTAGTATTTATGACGAAAATCCACAACACTACTTGGCGCACTGTATAAAATTGGAGTGAAGGGGTCAAAAATTAGCATATATTCATGCGCCGTGTGTAACGGTATCAGGACATTTCCCCCCTGGACATTTGCCCCCCGGACATCTGCCCCCGGACTTCTGCCCCCCTAGGACATCTGCCCCCCGGTCATTTGCCCCCCGGACATTTACCCCCGTAGGACTTCTGCCCCCCTAGGACATCTGCCCCCCGGACATCTACCCCCCG
>NMRB01005319.1:0-20488 GCA_002633025.1 Notospermus geniculatus
AAACCATATTGGAGAATCCACGCAATGGACCAAATATGGCAACAAGTGAGGCTTGGGAGAAGTCTTAGAGACCAATCCTACTGGGAATCACCGAGATACAGACACGGAGGATGCTGCTAGAACCAAATATGGTAAAATATTGATGACAAAAGGAGAACTTTGAGGGAGTCCACCAGTTTTTCTATTTTGATAGAGAAAGAGAAGGTAAAGTTAGAATGTGAATTATGAGCGAACAAAAAAGGGGAATGGTGATGAGTTAAGTCATCTGAATCATAGCTTTCTTGCATGAAAGAAACGCGACATTGGCAGACAGAAGTACAGGAAGACAGAGATGATGTCTTTTGATCTTTGATTAAAGTGAAACATGATTTCATCGAAAAGTGCGACAGTGATACTTCTATGGTTTATGGTACATCTTAGAAATGTTAGGATGAAACGTTCGACACTGACCACAGGAAAACAGCTATAAGAAACAAAACGTTTGCTAATCATTGCAAGAAAGAAAGTGTCATGAGCAGAAGAAAGCAGCAGAAGAACATACATATACACAAAGAAACTAAGCAGCTGAAAATTCTAAGCAGCAACGATCACAACACAAGCAGCACAACTCTGATTATAAGCAGCAAAGACCATAAGCAGCACAACTGACATTGCAAGCAGCAAAGACCACAAGCAGCACAACTGCCATTGCAAGCAGCAAAGACCATAAGCAGCACAACTGCCATTGCAAGCAGCAAAGATTACAAGCAGCACAACTGTGATTGCAAGCAACAGGAAGAACAGAAGCAGTTGCGTATCAACAGGCAGACAACAGCAATGACAGCTAATACACACATTACAGTATTGACAAAGCTTTGCAGATACATCAAGTGCAGTGGTAGCAGTTCTTTGCATTGGAGAGGCAGCAGTTGTAAACATAGCAGCAGTACAGGTAACAATCATGAAGCAGAAAGCAAAGCAAACAGCAGGGCAGGTGTAGCAGTTGTAAAGGTAGCACATGTAAGCAGTACAGAAGATAGCAAGATAGGTAATAGCAGTGCAGAGAGAGCGAGAGCAGGCAGTAGCAGTGCAGAGAGAGCAAGAGCAGGTGGTAGCATTGCAGATAAAGCAAGAGCAGGTGGTAGCAGTGCAGATAGAGCAAGAGCAGGTGGTAGCAGTGCAGATAGAGCAAGAGCAGGTGGTAGCAGTGCAGATAGAGCAAGAGCAGGTGGTAGCATTGCAGAGAGAGCAAGAGGAAGTGTTAGCAGTGCAGATATGGCAAGAGTAGATGGTGATTGTGCAGAGACGGCAAGAATAGGTTTTAGCAGAGGCAAGACAGCATGATGAAGTGTAGCAGTGGAGACAGCAAGTGAAGTGGTAGTAGTGCAGAGAAGGATGGCGGAAGTGGTAGCAATCAAGCAGCACAGAGGTAGCAGCATTGCACAACATAGAATAGAAGCAGTGGTTACAACAGAAGCAACACAGCAAAATCATCATAGCTTTACAAAACTCAGAAGCAGCGGTCACAAGCAACACAGTGGTGCACTTACATGACACCAAGCAACAATCACAAGCAGAACAGAAGTAGCAGCTTTTATGGGACTCCAACGCAGCAGTTACAAGCAACAATGATTAGCACTACGCAGAGTAACAGTAACACTAACAGGAAGCACAGAGATCAACACCAAGCAACAGAGGCACGACAGTGCACAGGCATTAAGCCTGCTACACAAAAGCATGGAGGAGGCAAAATAAGCAACAAACGGGCAGCACAGCAGCTGAGAAGTGGCAACATAAAAGCAGAGGAACAATCAACCGATATACAGACACAGCAGTGATAAGCAGCAGAGAGGTGGCGGCATTGTGCAACACAGAAGCTCAGTTACCGGCAGAGGTAGCAGTATTAAGCAACACAGAAGCAACAGGTACACACAGCCAGAGGTAGCAGCATTAAGCAACACAGAAGCAGCAGGTACACACAACCAGAGGTAGCAGCATTAAGCAACACAGAGGCAGCAGGTACACACAGCCAGAGGTAGCAGCATTAAGCAACACAGAGGCAGCAGGTACACACAGCCAGAGGTAGCAGCATAAAGCAACACAGAGGCAGCACATACGTAGCAACACTAAGCAACATGAAAGCAGCAGTTACAAGCAGCACATAGGTAGCAGCATTAAGCAACACAGAAGCATAGTTACAGGCAGCACAGAGGTATGCAGCAGCATTAATCAGCACAGAAGCGTCAGTTACAAGCAACAACGAGGTAGCAGCATTAAGCAACACAGAGAGGGAGCAGGTACCAATAGCAACAAGTAGCAGCATTAAGCAACAGAGAGGCAGCAGGTACCAATAGCAAGTAGCAGCAGCATTAAGCAACATAGACAGAGGCAGCATTTTATAAGCAGCAAATAGCAGTAGCAGCATTAGGCAAGACAGAAGCAGCAGGTACAAACAGCAAGAGGTAACAGCATTAAGCAACACAGAGGCAGCAGTAACAAGCAGTGCAGAGGTAGCAGCATTAAGTGTAGGTAGAGGGTAAGACGAAGAGATAGCAGAGATGAGCAAGGAAGGAGGGTAGGTAAAAGAGTTACAGATGACAGGGACAAACTGGGAAAGAAGAAGCATGGAGAGTATGCAGAAGGGTTAGAGATGACAGAGATGAGCAAGAAAGGAGTTGAAAGAAGGTTAGGTAGAAGGGTCAGAGATGGCTAAGACAAGCAGGTAGTAAGGAAAGAAGGTAGAAACGTGGAAGGGTAAGAGGTGGCAGAATCACGCAGCGAATGAGGCAGGGAGGAAAGTAGGAGTAAGGTTAGAGATGGAATAGACAAGCAAGGAAGAAAGTCACAAGAAGTGCAGGTGGAAGGGTTAGAGATGAAAGAGACAAACAAGGAAGAAAGTCACAAGAAGTGCAGGCAGAAGGTAAAAGGGGTTAGAGATGAAAGAGACAAACAAGGAAGAAAGTCACAAGAAGTGCAGGCAGAAGGTAAAAGGGGTTAGAGATGAAAGAGACAAACAAGGAAGAAAGTCACAAGAAGTGCAGGTGGAAGGGTTAAAGATGAATTAGACAAACAAGGAAGGAAGTCACAAGAAGTGCAGGTGGAAGGGTTAAAGATGGCAGAGACACACAGGGAAGAAGGTAGCAAAGAGTTTAAGCAGAAAGATATGAAGTGGTAGTAAGAAAAATGCAGAAAAACAGTAAGCAAAGAGAAGAGTCGGAGATGGCAGAGAAAGCTGGGAGGGAAGTAGTGCAGATAGTACATGTAGGTAGAAGGGCATGAGATAGACAAGAAAGGAGGTGACAACAAGGTTTAGGTACAAGATGGTGGAGAAAGGGCAGGTGAGGAAGACAGCAAGAAGTGTAGCTGGGAAGGTACGAGACATCGGACAAGAGTAACAAAGAAGAGAAACAGGTAAGAAATGTTAGAGACAAGCAAGAAAGGACACAGCAAGAAATGTAGGCAAAAGGGCATGAGATAGCTCTGACATTTGCTGAGAGAGTGGTTCTGAAAGCCAGTATGGTAATCCAGTGTTCAGGACAGTATTCTCATGAGGAAGCTAAAGGAAGCTTCGCCCACTGGAAGGGATCAAGAAGACTGAAACAGGCACAAGAGGGATTCGAAAGTCACAGACTAGAGTACACTGATACATGAACACATCCCTTTCTTCGGGTACAAAGGATGGTTTTCAATACATTGTAGAACTAGAAGAAGAGGAAGAAGCTTTGACATATAATATGGCCACATTGTTTGGTCTTTGCAGAATAAAGATTAAAGGTTTTATGATAGAAATAGCAAACATCCAGACCAACAGAGGATATGTATCTGGTTGATCTGAGAGGAATTGCTGCTGCAACAAAGAAACATTTGACGCCAAATACATTCTTCAGAATAATGGATGTCGAAATCAGGATTCTGTCCGTGGCAGGCACCACTGGGCGATACCACCCAGCAACTTGGCTATGTCGCCCGGCAATCAGGGTATGATTTTTTGTTTCCGACCAGCACTAATGAGCAAAATACACCAACATTTGCGGAGTGAAAGGCCATGAAAAGGAATTATGTAGTTTATCACCAAGCACGCTGATATTTCTGGGCAGAACCCTGGAAATGACTAAAACTTTACTATCTTGATCATTCACATTGGTTAGACTCAGACTGTAAAAGGAGCAACAGCACAACAAACCCTTTCCACTTGCGCTTCCAGCTTATCTGTACCCCTCTCATACTGTAGCGTTTAAGTTGGGGATCGCTATGAACATGAGTGAGTCTGACATGAGAGTGAAGTGAAAATATCGACGCTTTAACAACAAGTCTGGCTTGTTGCTGAGAATCAGAAATGTCAGCGGATAAAATAAATTCATAACTGAAGTGTTTCAGCATTTCTATTTTAATGATGGCCGCTCTGCACACAATTCCAGTGTAGTTACATTCAGCGAGCGTACCAGATGAGTGTTTGCATAGTGCATCTCTGCACACCATTCTAATGAAACACATTTGCCAGCCACGTTGTTGACTTTGGAGCAAAAATAATGTTGACTTAGCAGCAGAAATAAATGTCATTGGCGACTGCTGTAGACATTACTTAATCAAAATCATCGTCACAGGAATCGCGAATTTGATGTGCGCGTTTTTTTGCTGAGCAGACACCATGTTTTAAATCCAGGATTTCAGAATTGAAAGTTGCAGATCAGTTTCTGGGAAGATTTGATTTGGAATTTAAGAGATTTTTTGTGAACAGCCAGCAGACTGACAAAGAATTTAGATCCCCTGATTCACTTGGGAACAAAACGATACGAATCCGACTTCAACTTAATCATCAACATGGCCTTGTACATGTCTCCCCTGCGACGTCAGCTGCCGTCATCGCCACTTTACTCAAATCCCAACTGAGAGAAGTTTAATTAAGTCGAAACGCGATTGAGTTGGAAAGGTTTAGAAGTTGATTAGAGGTCGAGAGCTGCGGTAATTGTATATTTGTGGCTGTCAATGGCATCACCAACAACAGCTTTGTCTTCTATGTGAAGATAATGAATGAAATTATGCTGATATTGAATAAAATTACACCAACATTCTCACATCTTTATCTCCAAAATAGCATTTTACGTGACTTTCATGACAAAGAGATTGGAATACCGAATCCATCTGGAACTTCGCAATTTCCATCAGAAAGTTGGTATATAGTAAGTAATTGCATGAAAGAAGCAATTTCACCTGAAATATATTTCGTTCCATTCCAACATAACTTGTACGACGAACCCAAGTCAAGAGAGGAAACTGAAGAAGAGACAGGGACAGAATTAGCTCAAAGCTGCAACAAGCAGATCTCTTATGACCTTTGATAATCCCAACAATACTAATATAATTTGCCAGGCAGCATGATCTTCGACAAGGAACGTAATGCCAAAGAGGTAGAGAAAAACATCTGTTAGATCATCACAGATGGGTCTTGTTTCTTCCGCATGCAGAAATGACAACCGCCACGAGGTAAGATCGTCAGAAATAGAATACTCTTTCCTCCATTATGTGACAAGTAATTTTCTTTTCTCCGTGTAAGCATCTGATGGGATTAGCCATATCATTATCTTCAGCAACCAATTTTTCCCCATCCCCAGGGCCCAGGTGGTAAGAAATTAATCTAGTCCTTGTTTTTGTTTTAGCATCATCTAAGGAACAGGGGTTACCTACTCGGGGAAAATCTTTCAAGATGCACATTCATGTGGGTTTTTAGATTACGACTTCTCTCTTTCAATATCCATATCTCTACGAGTGTCAACTTCTAAGACCAATACCAGAGACAAAGAAATCATCATCGGACATCTCTGCATCATCAGCAGAGATGTGACAAAATGAAAGAATACATTAGAATATGATAAAGAAGCTGGAGCTGGTAGAGAATCCCCCAAGATTTGCCAAGCAAATCATTTCTAGATCAATACAGCAGACAAAGAACAAAGACACTCTTCTCGCGTACCTCTGATCAGCGAGACGGAGTCCCGCATGACACGGTAAACGGTCGACGCACAAAGACGTTCCGTTCGACCAGATCAATGAGAGATAATTAGATTGACATTTCTGAGAAAAATCTCTCGCACACCTCGGTAGTTTTGCTATATTCAGGACTTTAAATCATAGGAAGAAGTTTAGGCCTGCAAATCCTTCATTTCTCAGTTTTCTTATTCATTTGGTTTCAATACCTACAAATAATGAATACCTACAGTGTACCACAGAAAAAAGTTATACAAAGATTGAAATTTTACGACAACGATAAAACTGGGAAATCGGAAAACCCACTGACATGTCTACAAACCATAGTTAGAAGGCATCAATCCCTGGAGAAATGTATCCGAACTTCATGACTAAGTTGTGTTTGGTACTGAAATTGCTAGACTTCTTCAGAATTTGCTATCCAATTCCATTGTCATACGACAAACTCCAGAATCACACGTTACGCTTCGCCACGTTTCCTAAGAATCGGTCGGACCAAGCAACTGAAACATCCACGTGAACAAACTGACAACTTCACACGTCGCTCGACAGATAGAAACTACCCGCTAACCGACAATGCTATTGCTGATATACCTCCAACGTCACCAATATAGCATCACAGACGCAAGTGTCCCCGCTGCCTGTACGCCATATACGGTTAGGGAAGTTCCGCTTTATTATGCGTATACTCTTACCCTGTGTTAATCACCGGGGATCTTAGAAATCAATATGCGTGGTGATGTTCATATTTTAGAAGGGAGGAACGACAACGTCATATTTTCGACAGGAGGTGCGACACTGTGTCGTATTACTTGACAAATTTGGTTAAGGTGCAGTGCAACGTAAACGATAGCTATCCTTAGCAGCGATGAAACGAGATATCATTGTGAATACAGACAGATGAATGAGCAACGATTATTCGACTGGGTTGAAGTCTGATCTGCTGTCTTGTAAACAATGGGGGTGTGACCAGCATTTGGTGCCAAATTTGGGAAAACAATATCTTGTCATAGATTTTAATGATTGGCACATACTAATTTTGTTTATGACAAGTTGTCAACAATTCATCCTTCCGTTTTGTTGTGTTTTGGTGGACAGTGATTCATTCATAGAAAACCCTTATTGATCTGTGTTACTATCTTTGGCGACAGGAACTTCTCTGATTGATTCATTTTAATACAGTAATGTTTATTTATTTGTGTCATGTCTGTGACTATCTTTGGATACAGGAATTTCCATAATTGAGGAAGTGTGTCATCATCATACTGAAATAGTTTTAGGGTTCCAAAATGGTCAATACCAAACCCAGACAAGAAGAAGAAAGTAATTACAACAGACTCATGGTTCATGAGTCAGAGACACGTGAGGGAGAAAGGGACGAGATTAGACCAAAAGATCGATTGCACGGCCCTGTGATTAATCCCAACTGTAACCTGAGCTGGTGTACATTCTCTGGTCATTTTGTTGGCTGTTTACTTGCACTGCAGTTCACCATCACCAGGTGACATCATTTGATGACAGTCCTCGATGGCAAGCGACAGTACTCGAAGAAAGTGCAAACCTTTCTATAGACATCATCAAAACATTCATAACTTTGGTTAGCTCCAGCATTCACAACCAACTCCCCAACTCCACCGACAAATGAACCGTACCACTAAATCAGTTTCCGACTGACATGAGATTCTCTAACACGACATTAGAGTCTTAAAATGTCAACTTTTGTTAGAAATTATAGTGAAACACAGGCTGCAGACCATTCTCTCACATCGCTGCAAACCAGTCTGGGCTAATTTTCTGATCAGACTGTCATGGCTGTGACATGGTTAATCCCTTGCTGGATATCCTCTCTGATGCGTTGACGTACGAGGTGATCTGAAGTCAATAGAAGGAGCAATATCTCGAAGTCCTTTGACATACGCTAAATCCTCTATTCTGCCAAGTTACAAGACGAAGTGGTGATGGAACAAAACAGTTTCTGTTGGACAAGGTGTGGGAGTGTTTCTGCAGAGAACAAGAAAGCACAAAAATTGACAGACAAAATGATAAATACCAAGAAGTCAACTCCCAGAAACTTGCCCATCAGGCACTTTTCAGTTGGAGAGACCAGGAAAGAGTGTTTCTGCAATATCAAAGAATGGTGCTGCCTCTGGGGATAGCTCCTTGCCCTTTCTCAACTGCTCCTAGCCTGCATAGTACCGCTGTATGTGGGCTTCCGACAACCAGAAGATGAAACAGTGATGATGTTTCACTACTTTGACAGAAACACAATGCCGTTGCTGCTTCAGATGCCCTTACACAGCAATATTTTTTTGTTTTCCCTTGCAAATCATTTGAGTTTTGATAGTTTGACAGTCCACAAGACATCTCCACAAATTCCCATCCAGCTTGGTTTTTCTGCGTTGCTATCACTATCAGGTTCACATGCAGAACAGCATCGGTGATCGCCAAGGATTGTGCAATAACAGTCCACAAGACGTCCACAAATCCCCGTCTAGACTTGGTTTTTCTGCATTGCCATCAGGTTCACATGCAGAACAACATCGGCGATGGTCAAGGATTGTGCAACAACAGTCCACAAGACGTCCACAAATCCGTGTCTAGCTTTGTCTTTTACTGTCTTCACTTCTGTTTCATATGCAGAACAATATTGCTCAGGCCCAGGGACTGTGCAATACGAGTATACGAGACCTTCCTTCTTCACCAATGCCATCTCAACTTATCTTTTTCTGCATTTTCATATGCAGAACAACACAGGCCAAGCCCAGGCATTGTGCAATAACAAAATTAATCGCCATCATATCCAATCCATCAACTTCTAAACCACTCAAGGTACTTCACAACCAATACAATCTCCCCTCATCTTCATCTGATCTGACGGATCAGAGACATCTGAGAATTGACGGCAATCTTTGACAGGCCATTTCCCGAATAGCTAATCTTTCTAAGTGGCGTCCGCTGACCTCAAGGGATCCTGATTGCATTGTCTGCCGTTGTCTTCTCGTCTTAGATGATGAGTTTCTTATCTCCTGTGCTGCTTTACGAGGTAATTTCTCATGCTCTTAGCTGGCTTCTTGCACGATTTCGAACACAAACTTTCGTTCTTGCTGACTGGGAAGGGATGGGGAGGCAAGGCAACGTCGAGTGATTCCATTTCGTGTTGCCAACACCGAAGGGGAAAGTATGTCCAACTGGACCTGGTCAATCTCCTAGCAGGCTAAAAGCTTCCAATGGTAAACTGAGTAAAGATGAAGGGGCGATGCAGTGGTTACCTCAGCTACCCTTGTAGAATGGATGAGAGGGGAAATGCAAATGAAGGTCAACATGACAGAGTGGAAACCCAAACTGCTTGGATATCTCTCAAATGACAGAAACTTGGGCCCAGGAATTCGAGGGCCTACAGCCCTAACATGCCTAGAGAAAGTGACATGGGATGAATTTGTCATTAAAGAACCACTGACTACAGACATGACAGAGGTCTTTCCCAGGAGCAGCAGCAACACTCGTTTCAAACAACAGACTCGGGAAGCAATGTCAGCGAGGCTTTTGCCCCCTCCGTTTTCTTCAGCACCAAGCACCAGACAGCGACATGGATACACACTTCCAAAACAAACTGACCCAGACATGCATTTATCTGTAATGTACAGCATTCTAGTACTGCTGTGGAGAGACATTCAGACAACAAACCGAAATGATTAATTGATGAGACAAGGGATTGTCTAAGATATTTCTGTCGAAAAAAAAAACATTGTGTATCTTCGCAACGTTGTGTAATCAACTCTTTTATAGGCGTCATGGGATGTCAGGGATCTGTACTTGTATAACAAATGAACTATCCATCATATTCATGTATTTCTAGTGACGTTACTGATACAGGGAAAGCTACATTACCAAGGGCATTCTGAATGTTGGTTTGTTTGATAGAACTTGTGCCAAGACCCTCGGAAGTGACAGCAGCTGAAATTACAGCACAACTCAGCCAGCCCACGCACGAAAGAGAAGACCATCACAGACTGCCGGCATTGAATACTAGTAGATTATCGAAGATCACAGTCCATATAAAGCCAGGTGAAATACTATACTCCAATACTCGGAGTGAAAACCCAAGAAAGAGAACAGTCCCCTGATCTGACAACTATTGATCACCTGACACACTAAGCTCTAATGGATTCTGGGAGGTCATTGTCCATATTTAGACTGACAGGCAATAAGGAATCGACTGGGGATGTTCATTGACAATGACAAGGCAAGCGAAATGAGGCTGTCAGTTTCTTGTTTCCTCGTCACTTGCCATGCTTAGAAGTGTCTGTAGTATCTGAAGGTCCTCCTCCACGTGGGAGTTCTCTCACGGCTCATTCGCTCTCGATGGGCAATTCACCATAGTTGGTTTCCGTATGGTTTATGCCTTGACCAGTGGCACAACCGACTGCCCAGGTAGTTTTCTATGTCTTCGAACAAGCACCTTATCAGTACTTCACATAAGACGAGCACAATCATGTTCGCGCCCCTGCGCGCCTGCAAAATTGCGCCGAGGAGCTCGACTGACCGTGCTGCCCGGCATCCTTGAAGTTTAGGTGCGGGTGTGAACAGCTCTCCTTCACGAGTGTGAACAGCATGCTCTCCTCGAGCCTTTGAGGAGATCAACTGATTGAGCTCCTGCAGATTTCAAACGTGAAGCACTGCCTTATGGAATTTGACTGCTCACGATGCTAACTGTCTACCAACAACCATGACAGAGAGTGTGCGAAGCTAAATCGTCGTGTAGAACCCAAAACAAGATCAGCACATTCGGTCAATTATGTAAATTAGACGCAGCTGTAACATGGTGATTATGCCACTGTCACGTCAAGACATCCCTAATCAGGAAGAGTTATTGGCTGATCACACGTTCTCGTTACAAAAACGTGAATAACAGAGTATGCATCATAATTAGACGAATAAGGAAGCAGTGACGAGGAATACATGGTCATGGAATGCAACAGTTGCCATTCTCCTTTGACAGGAAGAATTCATAGTTTTTGCCGTGACGAATTCTTGGCCGTGACAGCTCCTGGGCCGTGACAGCTCCTGGGCCGTGAAAGCTCCTCGGCCATGACAGCTCCTTGGCCATGACAGCCCCTTGGCCATGACTGCTCCTTGCTGTGACGACTCTTTGGCCATGATTGCTCCTTGGCCATGACAGCTCATTGGCTGTAACCGCTCCTTGGCCACGACAGCTCCTCGGCCAGGACAGCTCCTCGGCCGTGGCAGTTCCTTGGCCGTGACTGCTCCTTGGCCATGACAGCTCCTTGCTGTGACGACTCTTTGGCCGTGACTGCTCCTTGGCTGTAACTGCTCCTTGGCTGTAACTGCTCCTTGGCCACGACAGCTCCTTGGCCATGACTACTCCTTGGCTGTGAGAGCTTCCTTCTTCTACCTCTCTTGACTGACACATGTATAGTTGGCAAATTGGGTTCTCCAGATGTTGGGTTCTCCAGATGTAAGTGCCCAGTGATCCAACAAGGGTAGGTCCGGTAATACTACCAGTTGGCTTTCTGACCGGCAAGCCGCCTTTCCTCTCGGTCCGAGTCACATTGCAATTCATTCCTGGCTGGTTCCATTCCACAGGAGCAACTGTCATAGATCACTTATCATATCTAGACTAATACAGCAATTCCACACCACTGACAGATTCATTAGACGACTAAGTTATCGGGCCAGATATGCTGACACACCGAACAGAATAAATCACACAAAAATTATTGGATGAAACGATTCACATTTACATGACTCATAGTCATTTTATATGATGGTAGGAAAAAATATCATAGTTACGGCTGAAGGATTTCCCTTTCCTCTTTAGCACTAACCTAGTAGAGATATTCAAGTTAGTATAAGCCCTATTTTTGAGACAAAACATGGTAAATCAACAACAAGTTCAGGGCTACTTCATTGTTTTCCCTAGAGTCTCATCCACTGACCATTTGCCTACCAAACTCTTTTGTACAGATGGCCATTTACTCTTGCAATATTAATACAACCAGCCAAACGCAACAGGCAAGACTACAAGAAATGGACTTCACATTATCTCAGACACAAGTATTTATTCGGAATTTAACATGCAACGTCTGATCTGCAGCAACTCAGACTGCCCCTCCTGCAATCCCTTCCCAGATGAGATGAAGCTACACAGATGGACAGAATCCCGAAACCTCACGCCGTATGTACAGAAAGCAAAGCACTACATGAAGGACCATGTGTCCCATAGCCACACTGATGACAAGACATGATGTACCCATGCCATGTTCACTCGTCTTAGGACTTACCACTGTTCATCTTGTCTTGAGACAAGGGAGGAGCCGAGGGTTTGACTGACGCTGGAGACAAAAGGAGACAGAATATTAGCAAGTAGTGGCTCAGAAGGCGATCTGAGACAGGAGATGAAATCTAAATGTGATGAAGAATGAAATAGCAAAGCAATTTTCAAAACAAAACTGCTCAACATGAGATAAGTATTCATACAGCAGAAGGAAACCTCCCTTTGCAGACACCTCTGCAGGATATCTCTCTTCTCATCAAACTCAAAGTTAAGTTCCCTATTATCGGTCATTTCCATTTTTGACATCTGTAATCTGGACATTGAACCATCTTTTTTTGAAGATGGGGATTTGGCCTAGTAGTGGTTTAAGGCGTGCTGCCCCTTAGTGCTGGCGATTGATGCATTATGCGAGGGTCCGTGAGTTCGATTCTGGTAGGAAGCAATGTCTTTCACCTTAGAAACCCGATTTCTATTTCATATTTGTAATCTGGATTAAGGACAGCAACTGTCAGTCTCAAATGTGTCCTTAATAGGAAGGTTCCACTGTATTTCGGGCTCTAGTGCTACCCCTTGTACAGTACAAGCGGAGACTTGTACAGCAGAGCCACCTCTCAGAACACTGGTGAACTAATTCAAGTTATACACACTACAAATACACACATGCAACAGAACAACATGGGTATCATTTTTATTCTGGGCCATACAATATTTATCAATTCGTCTTTAATGACAGTAAACATCTCCCATAAATTAGTATGGTTGTTGCAGGGGGGGGGGTTTAAGTATCACAACTTGCCCGTCTTTGGAAACAGCTCTGTCAACTCTTCCCAAAAACCTACTTTGTTCTCCACCGGAAACAGTGGCGAGCAAAAAAGGTAATCTAATAAAATCAGCAATCATATCCGATATCGTAACCGTAATATTATGAGTGGTATCATCCTGACAGCAAAGAACCATGAAGCATTCATAATGTCAGAGAAGAATGTCAAAGATGTACAGACAAAAATACCCAGCCGACCTGACGCAAATCTAATGGTCTCTCTGATCTAAATATAGACCAACGCAATACAATAAGAAACCACATTCTCTTTATTTTTTTGCTCATCTTTGTGATATTTTTAGAAGTGGCTTGATATACGGTTGGTAAAGGAGAACACATATTTATCTCATTGTAAACCTCTTAATCTGTCGCATGATGCGGACAAGATATAAATGTCAGCAAGTTGACCCTCTGATGAGGGTAAAAATGTCTGTTCAACATACGTCAGGATTTTACTGAGCATGTTGAAAGTGGGTGGTTGTATTTCAGTCTGATTTCCTGAGGGAAAACGTCTGAATCATGTAACTGAAATAGTGAATGATGAGGTTGTTTAGGTCATGAATGGGGTAAATAAAGAGACAATTCAAAAGGAAAAGCTACATATACTACTGTAAACTCTAAAGATTTGAGGACAGAAAGTGATGCTGTCTCTGACATTGTCGTTTTCTCTGGGCACTCCAGTTTCCTCTGAAACTGCAAGCACCCAATATTGGGTCATATGAATAAAGACTAGCAAATGCTTTTACTTCAGGTTTGTACAGCATTGCCCAGTGCATTTGTATTGCAAAATTCTAGAAAAAGCATTTACCGGGCACTAGTCTTTATTCACATGACCGATTGTCTAGAGAGTTATTGAATGCTGTACCGGGTAATTCAATTTGGTGCTCACCTTGCAGTTCAATATTTGAGGTGATTTACCGGTATACTATCAGTCAGTTTTAGGGTGCTCGAGTGAGTCAGTAAGGGATCGTCTCCAAATTGTTTTCGTTTCAAACGTATGTCAATATCGTTTGAAAATCGTTTGAAATTTTTATACTCCAACGAAACTGAAGCGATTTTCCAACGATTTTCCAAACGGTTTTGAAACGAACTCTCCCCAAACGAAAACCAAACGGAAAGTACCAAACGAATTCCGCAACGAAGTGCAAACGTTTTTGTTCCCAACGAAAATGAAACGTTTCATGCACCGAATGAAATTCAAACGTTTTTAGCGCCGATCAGAATGCAAAATGTTTTCATGTCAAACGAAATGCAAACGTTTCTTGTGCTTGGAAGAAAACGTTGTTCGTTTGAAACGCATTGGAACGTTTGTCTCGCTCGACAAAATTCTAAAACGTTTCTCTGAAGAAATCAAACGAATATTTCGTTCAAAATTGCAACAAAAATGCGGGCCATGTCAAACGTTTTTCAAGCAGTTCTCAAACGAATTTTTTCGTTTCAATTTCGTTTATGAAAAGTCGTTTAAATTCGTTTAAACGAATTCCACACGTTTGTATTTTGGAGACGATCCCTAATGTATTTGTACAATATGAATGTTGGAGCCATAAATTCGTAGATAGGTCACCTTTAAGTTTCCCCTCTACCTTTCACTCTGTCAGCCTAATCCTTAATCCCTTCTTTTGTGTTTTGTTCTTTGTGTTTGTTCCTCATATATTCTGGCCTACAGCTAAAGTGGTCACTCCATTCATTGCTTTGAGACCATGAGGGTACTATGACTGTGTACCACATGTATGAAGGTTAGGGAGTTTGTCACAGGCAGGATTTGGGTAGGAAAAAAGTCCTGTAAGTACAGCTATGTATATCTATCTGTATTTTCCTGGTTTGCCTTCATTCATAAGTTAAATTCAGTTTTTCTCGATGTACTCTATCTACGTACGTGTAGCCTAAACTGTTACTAAATTGTTTCAGCGAATTGCTCAAATACGAAAGGAATCTGATGGAAGCGATATCGATCTTTGTTACCTTTATTTCGGGACAACGGCTCTAACAATAAATGTGATTTCAGATTCAATCTTTAGATTGTTTCCATGCACCTTGGCCAAAGGAACGAAAACTAACTAACTACCATTCTGATTGGCTGCCAAACAATAATTTAATCTGTTTTAACCAATACCAACCAGCTGTTACATTTTGTATTGTAGTAAAACCATGTACACAGATCATTATCGCTATGCCAATGTTGATTTCATACCAACATCACCAAGGTGAACAATGGTAAAATGCAATATACAACACATGACACATGTAAGTTGGCTCAAGCAGCATCAGATTTACTTCAAAGCAAATGTGATGGCAAGCCAGAAAATACGGGGTCTGTCAAAGACATTGGCAGGCAATAAACGGTGATTTTTTGCAATTTGTCAGGCACACATCAACATCAGTNTAAGGCCACTGAAACTAGATGATAAGGTTCTCGTCAACCAATTTCCAAAAATCAGTGAGGGAATTTCGTCAACTTTCATCTTTCATCCACCACGTGCCGTGAGAATCAGACAATAGTGTTCAGAACGAGGCTTCCGCCCCTCTGACACATCGTCAGAAAATCGATATCAACAACCCGGATACCACAGTACCATATCATGTACACTGAATGCATGCCGAGGATCTGGCAAACAACACCTGGAAGTGAGGTAGGCGGGATTCCCCGAGCAAGCTCGATCACTGCAGACGGCTTTTCACTCACCCAGACGCCGCGGGCGGCGCTGGAGAGTCGATGTAAAGATCGTCGGCAAGGAGATGCGGATTTTTGGCGCGGATTTTTTATAAAAGATGAACGACGAACTTTTTTGATGCGGGGCCAAAATCGCATGCGGGCGGTGACGAGAACCTTATCATCTAGTTTCAGTGGCCTAATGGCCGACTTGCGCAAGTGGTCTATTGCACTAGGCTAGTAGGCCTATGCATTTATTATGTATGACCACTCTGTGCATTGCATGTACGAATGTACATACAGGCCTAGGCCAGCCTACTACTGTAACATGTGTAACGTGCACTGCAATCTGCATGCATGCACTGCACTGCAGTGATGATGTGGACCATTGACAAGATGGATTTTTTAGTGCAAACAAACTGCGATTTGACCCGAATATGCGAAAATACACAACATGATTTCTTACCACCGCCAGAGTTGTTCAAGAACATGTTGTCGTCCGTTGGTCTTTGATCCATTCTTTCAATTTCACACGCCTTATGTTTCGGAAATACGATTGACAATTCGATGATGTTGAACTTTTTTCCACTTCCGGAAATGGTGGCGGCCCAGCTGACATCATCTATACTCTCTAACTTTGATAAAAATGCCTCAAAAATTGAAATTGTAAATTACTATTGTCAAAAACGACTAAATTTGAACAAAATATAGAATTTTTAACAAAATGTGTAGTAACTTTTATTCTGATATGAACATTTTAGGGCTATTTATTGATATTTCAGGAATTGAAGATTTGAGAGTGCTCAGCACTGAAGTTGCAAAATTCAAGATGGCGCTGAGTCGAAAAACAAACGTAAGAAGCTCAATTATTTCGTTAAAACTCTGGCAATCAAGGATTATATGAGCTTTTATATACATGATCTTAATCTTGATATGTTGGTCTACCAAGTGAATCATACTGTTTGTTGACCTATCTCAGTGAATTTGTGCACAAAGCTCCCAAACTCGTCACGCAAAACTCAGTACACATCTGACATGTACAAGGCCAAATCCATGCACTCAGTCTCAGAGTCAGTGCACTGCATGTACACTGTGGCATGTGCATTTGATGTGTATGGTAATGTAGGTAGCTAGGCCTAGCTAGGGTGTACATTATGATCATGACATACTAACTTAAATGCTCTTTTTCTCTTCAGGTGCGTCTCCCTCCAGAGGTGAACAGAATCTTATACATCCGTAATTTACCGTACAAAATAACAGCGGAAGAAATGTACGATATCTTTGGAAAGTATGGCGCAATTCGCCAAATGAGAATGTAAGTTTCGCCTTGTTATAATATTTTTGTATCATTGTTTGTGATAGGTACTTAACTGCATATAAACGTATGTCGCAACAATGATCACAACATTTGGCTTTGATCATGTTGCATTTTACAATGTAAAATTCCTAAATCTGATGCTGTTTCATAAATATATTTCATGTCACTTCACTAACAGGCTTTTCACCTATTTTTCAGGGGCATGACGCCGGAGACCAAAGGCACAGCTTTTGTGGTTTACGAAGACATATTCGATGCCAAGAATGCCTGCGATCATTTGTCTGGTTTCAACGTCTGTAACAGATACCTGGTTGTCCTGTACTACCAGTCCAACAAGGTCGGTACCGGGTTCATGTTTGGCGGCTGATAATATGGAATGTGTCTGTGATTCTAAAAATGTTTGTGCCGGCTGAAGAATCCAGTCACACTGTCTGAATACCTATTCAGTTTTCTTTTTTCCTGTTCTAGGCCTTCAAGAAGATCGACACAGAGAAGAAAAAGCAGGAATTGGACCACATGAAAGCAAAATATGGACTCAGTACTCCAGAAAAACGATGATCAGGATGCATTTTGGACTATATTTGTGACTTTAGTGACGTTACTGTCCCATATTCTTGTAAAATAATGCAGAAAAGCAGTAGAAGGGACGTTTTTCTTCAAAATTGTCAGGACTGGATCGAAATTGGCCAGAAAGAATTTTCAGACTCCATTTTACTACAAAAGCAGAATTCGTGATGTTTCTGTTTGGATTCTGTAGGAGTATTCAACATCTTCAAGACTGTTCACTTGGATCAGTTGATGTGGGAAGGGGGGGTCCATACTTGCAGCATAGTGTATTTCACTGTACCGGTAGTTAATTTCATCACATCATGGCGACATCTGTTACCATGACAACCCAATTCCATCGAATATCTGTTGCAAGAAACCGGTGTGAAAACATGAGTGTTCATGTCGGCTTGTATTTTGTAAATGGTAAATAAATGTGTTCAAAAGAGTTCCTTCTTGAAGTTGGCACACTAACAATGACATCTGGATCCAGCCACTCCCTCTAAAGGCGCCGCTGCATGTGACAGTTTTCTGTCGAAAGTTTGCTGTCAGATAGTCAGTTATTGCTGTCTGACAGCAATAATTGACTATCTGACAGCAAACTTTTGATAGAAAACTGTCACGTCGAGCGGCACCTTTACAGGCAAAGACTGAAATACTGGCTAATTCATAAGGCTGATGAAATCAACTCAAGATCAAGTTCATATAAACAGCTTTATTAACAAAACGTAGTTACAGTTTGCTTGTGTACATTCAAACCGTTGGACACATGCATGGTTCATGTGAGTAAGACAGGTACTTGTGTACAGTCCAATGAGGTCTGCATCAACTGGCTTGATATCCCAACACTGCTCAGTCCTGAAAGTGTCTCCAATAGACAAGGTTTTACTGTACATGAATACTCGAGGTATAAGTAGACAATCCAAAATACCAACAGGATTTCACCCTGGTTACTGAGAGGGTTAATGAGGCCAGGCTGTCGCTAAATCCACTTGACTGTAAAAAGAATAAATTGCTTGCAAATTTTGTACAGCGAATAGCATGCTGAACGTCAGCAATATTAAAATATGTTGCAATTCTAGATTTGTACAATTTCAATATGCGTGGAAGACAATAGAAAATAAGAAAGGTTTCTTCTGGTGCAGTGCGTTGGAATCACAGTGCAATAGCTTTGATGGTGGTAAGTCTCGACCAGGAAAAATCTGAATTTAGGGAAGTGCTAAGGTTGTGGTTAAGAGACAGGTATTCAGCCTCGATTTCTCCACTCACATTCAAGAATTCATCAATGAAAGGAAGAGTCAATATGTGAAGCAATCCACACATAGCAGCAGATCTGCATCCACTCATTAAGTACAATTTACAGATAAAACACAAGTAAGAACATTATATGACCCAACCATATAAAATACACTAAGAACATTACATGCCCCAACCATGTAACACATAACCCTTTATATATTATAAGGAGTACCAACACACCATGAACTAAAACTGAAATCAGTAAATTGTTCTCAGGGCTTTAATGTCATGATTATCATGTTCTCATGGGGTTTGAACCCACGACCTTTTGCATATGGAACCTATGTCGCATTAAAGGATCCTTAATGCTGGCAAGGTTGCCACATGCTATAGGTCATCTGGGTTCAAACCATGCAAGAACAGCTGATAACAGCACATTTCATCATATTGTAATGCGGCACTGAATCTAATCAACACACTTCATTCAGGTACTGACGGACTTAAATTTCACCATCGCTGACAAGAGAATGATCACCCAATACCCATGGGCCATGGGAACCATAACGGACACTCATCCACCAATGGATCACAAATCAAAGTTTGGTGTTGATGCCCGCTCATTAGAAGAATCGGCTGTGTTGAAGAATAAATAATCTACACATTTCATCTGATTTTCATATGAAGATCTACATCTATTGTATATTCCGATAATTATCACTAAATCCAACCTGGGAGTCATAAAAAATATAACAAAAGTAGTTAAAACAAAATCAACAAAAGTTGGCATGCAAGTCTTTCTTAATAATAGGGAGGTTAAGATCTGGTCCGACTCCCACTCCGACTCCGAGGTGCTAAAATTCGGATTTTTCAAGTCGGAGATAAATTTACCACCCAGGCGGGTTCTATTCGTTCTCCTGAATGAGTAAACACCATTGCTTTGGAAAACCCCGTTGTATTTGGTGACGTAGTTCCCAAAAAAAGAATCCTCTGGAGTCGGAGTCGGTGCTCGGAACGTAATCTTAACCTCCCTAATCACTCTGCAAAACATGTTTTGACATTTTTCACCACAGACCCCCCACCTAGATGAAAAGGGGCGAGAGTAGCAAGGCGTACATCAATTAAAATAATCACTGCTACTAATCATTGAATTGTTAAGCCACACTCTATCACCATACTACCTAAATCTTAATCTTTTGTCTGTTTGAGACCTAACCATGATTACCATTTTGTCTAAACTCTACTGGGGCCCCCTTGTGCCCACCTAAAAGTTCTCTTAAAAGGGACACATCTAAAGTCTTAGTGTAAAATAGTGGAGGAGAATTCATATGGCACTCCAAAATTTAACCCTATTAAAACAGCAATCAGAATTTGCAAAATATACAGCAGCACCAAAATTTGGCCTCTCAACAAACCGGATCCAAGAGTTAAAATTTTTGTCAAATTAAAAAAAATCTGTACAGCTTCTTCTGATACAACAATGGCGTTTAAGAATTTTGGATAAATAGTGGACCCCTGTTAAACATGGATGATGTACAGATATATATAGATACACTTGTAAGCAATAAATAAAAGATTTAGACAAAATAAAGGCTTAGATATGGAGTACAGTACAAAAGGAAGAGATAAAGTATGGAACAGCAGTCTACAATATAAGCT
>NMRB01005320.1:12664-22812 GCA_002633025.1 Notospermus geniculatus
ATCCTGACAAGAAACAAGGAATTTATCAAGGCCAGATAGTCTGGGTTTTATTACATATGAATTCGAGTGTTGCCATCCAACAGGGCTAGTGAATGGCTGTTCTTTCAGTTAAAATCACCCCCGAGACACTTACACTTTACATTCATAGAAAGCACTGACATTTCTGTATAAGCTTGTTGAACTCCCCGGGAGTGACGTCATTAGACCAATTTCTCATGATCTGGAGAGTGAAGCTGACCGACCTGCGAACTCATGCTGTGTGTGAGCAGTCTGTATCAACATCAAGGTAACAAGACCGACTCTATTGTATATGTCTTGTACCTCTGACTTGTAATTTAGTATGGATCCATCATCTTCAAGATCAGCTTGTTGGGGATAAATGCTCACGTTGATAAGACCCGTTTCATTATAGTAGGCCTATATGCCTGCCAGTGTGACTTTTTTGCTCATGACCATGGCCCAACCCAGTATTATATAGGCTATCTGCCTACTCTCACTGAACAAAAAATGTGATTTCGTATAAGGCTGCTCAGTCGACCAATTCTGGTACGCCAGGGTGGGAAAGTGTCCCTCAAACAATAACTTTCTATTCGAGGGACTCTTTCTCTTGCCCACTCTATAAAAGAAATAACCCATTATAATGCCACTGAGGGCATCGTATGGATAGAAAACATATCAACAGGTAAACATCTCCAGCAGGGATATCATGTCAAGCGTGATAAATCACACCACTTGACGCTGACAACTTGGTACGGTTTTGATGGCTTGGAGTTAGTACGGAATTCGTCCCACCTGAGCTGGGCTACAGTACTAGTTTGCTGATGGCTTACATAGTAATGATAACAGTGTACCGTGATAGGTAAGCGATGGACGGAAAACGTACTACTCAGGTAGAGCTGAAAATCATGGGACGTTTCTGCCACTTTTGGTACGGTTTTCCCTCACTGTGAAAGGGCACAAGTAGAAAAAGTAGTTTTTCTCAAAAGTGCAAAAATGGACATGGTTCCTTTGTGCTCTAGGCCCTTCATGGCCGCCAGGTGACATAACCCAATGAAATGGTCCATGGACCACGTGCTCACCTGGTTGGACATAAATGACAGAGGGAAGCACATATCAGTTATGAGCAATCAGGGTCAAGTCATTCTCGAGTTACAGGACTTTGATGATTTTTGGGTTATGCGACCTGTCAGACATATTGGATGTCTGATCAGGCCGAAACTTCATATTCACATATAGGCCATCTAGAGGGAGCCACAAAGCACACTTGAGTGCTCTGGATCGAGTCGTTCCCGAGATTTAGCACATTGATTATTTTCGGGTTACACCACCTGGCGGCCATATTGGACGTCTGATCGGGCCAAAACTTAAACAGGCACATACAGAGGGAGCCACATATCAAAGCTGAGCACTCTGTGTCAAGTAGTTCTTGAGTTATAGCACTTTGATGATTTTTGGGTTACGCCACTTGGTGGCCATATTGGGAGTCAAATCAGGCTGAAATTTGACATGCATGTAAAGGTCATCTAGAGGGAGGTACATATCAAGTTTAAGCACTGTGGGCCAAGCCGTTCCTGACTTATAGCACTTCGATGATTTTCAGGTTACGCCACCTGGCGGCCATATTGGATGTTCGATCGGGCCGAAACTCAGTATTTTTTAAGGTACCACTCTAATACATATTTATGCAAGACTATGAAGTCGCTTGGTGAAATAAATGAGGAACTGTGGCAGGTTTGTTACCTTTGCAGAACTTTGACCTCTGTAGGTGAACTCAAGAACTCGTTTATAATGTTGTGTATCCTTATTAGATATACGTACAATAAAAATTTGGAGATGAGCCGGTCATTCGTTAAGGAGTTATTGCACTTTGTGTTTTTGGTTTTCGACACCTGGTGCCCGAGCCAACAATCGAATCAGACCGAAACTTGGTGTCATAGGTCATCTGACCTAGGGGTATATGTGTACCAAGTTTCATGAGGTCAATAGCCGCAGCAGGAACGAAACGTGCCCTGCTAACGGACGACGACGGACACCGCGTCACCGTAAGAGCTCACCAGGTGAGATAAAAACCATCAGTCCTGTAACTCGGGAATGACTTGACCCAGATTGCTCATAACTGATATGATCTCCCTCTGTCACTACACTATTATGACAAACCGGACACATGGTCCATGGACCATTTCATCTTATGATATGAAATGATTGTTTTTTCCAGAGGTGTCTATCGGTTGTAGGGAAACAGAGAAAGGCACATCCTACAGGGGTTCCTTGCAGTGGACGAGGAAAGGCGTATATTGTCTCCACTGGACTCACCGTCGGAAAATGAAAGAAGAAACCTGGTCTAACTTCTGCAGGAACCCTGACCGGGGAAAGAGACCGTGGTGTTGGACCGGTAGCTATGCCTTTTTCACAGTTGCTACAGATTGGGATTACTGTGACCTGCCCATGTGTCCAAATAAGTAATTCAGAGCCTTTTTCCAAACCCCGTACATGTATAATGGTATTGCTGTCAAAGATTTAAAAGAACGCATGTCAAGAATATTGTTAAAATATCTGCATACATGTATCAAGAAGTGTGCCGGTATCACGTTTCATTTCATTTTTAATTGCGAAATTGATGTAGAACACAGGAAAATTATTATATTACATTTCCAGACCAGAAATCTCTTTATTAATTTCACTTTGCTCGTGAGTGTTAAAATGTTATGCATTGTTACGATAACCCACTTGGCCTACAATCTGTACTATTGGCATTGATTTCCGCGAAAATGAGGGGTGGAGAAAACCGAGACGAGGAGCGGTTTTACTTTATGCGGAAAGGGGATGCTATATCCTGGGTATAGTTCGATCTACTAAAGTATACCCAGCATTGGATACAACACCTGAAGACGAGGCTGTTGTCGCAAATGCCACTGACCACATTTATGACAAGTCAAAAACATCGCTCTAGCGCCCGACACGACGGGCACCATTTTATATCGTACCGAATAAAAATCGGTACGATATGTCGCACGCACTGAACAAAAATATGACGCAGACGGTGCTGTACCGAAATTCATCAGAGAATTTTTCGTGCCGTATCCGTTGTCACTCAAATACGCAGTATACTCCGCTGCAAGACTGATGTAATGCCGATGCGGACGTAAATGAACGCACGACACTGAATAAAAATATGACGCAGATCGGCGCTGTTCTTTGCTCATTTCTTTGAAATTGTGAACGTAACTTGCGAAAAGTTTGGGCTGTTGTGTTAAGACAAAATGTTAACAGTTGGCCCGTGTTAACACTTGACCCATGCTATCGATGAACACGAAAGCTGACAATATTAATTGGTATTTTGGCGATTTTGATTGCAATACTGCCGTCTCAGTTGAAGCGAGAAACAAAATGGTGGCGAGATGCGTTGCTAACTCGTACTTAAAGGAGCACGGTATTGCCACTTTTTCTCGACAGCCGGCGCCACCGCGCCACTCTCCAACCCAGGGGCTAACTATGTGTCGGCGAATTGACCCGATTTACTGCGTACATTTTGTAATGCATTTTTGTAGTTCGTCTTACTGCCGCTAGGTGGCTTCCTCGACGTCGGCAGTCAAATAAAGGGCGGTTTACACTAGGTTGCACCAAGTTGCAAGTTGCAGCAACTTGCAACTTGTTGCAAACTACCTGGGACGCTTTACACATAGAAAAATTGATGCAACATCCAGCGTGATCGAGTTGCAACAAGTTGCATGCCCGTTTACACATGCAACTTTTATGAAACTTTTTGGTCTCATCAGGTTTATGCAACAAGTTGCATGAAGTTGCATATGAAAAGTTGCATGTGTAAACGGGCCTTTACGCATTTGAGATCCAATACCGTGCTCCTTTAAGCTCAAAACGACGGTACTGATACTTTTGTATAGTTTTGTAGGACGACATTGAACCTGGGTATATTTCTGTCATACCCAGTACGACATTACGGGGATGCAAGTTTTCATAATGCAACTTCATGCAACTTGTTGCATAAACTTGATGAGACCAAAACGTTTCATCAAAGTTGTATGTGTAAACGGGCATACGTGTTGCAACTACCTTCCGCAACCTGAAACAAGTTAAATGGGAGTTTACACTAGGTTGCACCAAGTTGCAAGTTGCTACAACCAGCAACTTGTTGCAGTCTACCTGTGATGTTTATAAATAGCAACATCCAGAATGATAGTCGCAAAGGTTCGCAACAAGTTCCAGGAATTTTGGCGGGAATCCTTTGTTCGGCTGCCATTTTGGCTTTAGTAGAAGTCACATGATTTTTTGATGTATTGTCATTGGTCAGCAACGTGAAACGTGTTGCAAGTTCACCAGAAAAAAGGACCTGGATCCTAAACTTGCAAGAAGTTGCAGTAGGTAGGCGTACTTGCAACAAGTTGTATGCCCGTTTACACATGCAACTTTGATGAATTGTTTTGGTCTCATCAGGTTTATGCAACGAGTTGCATGAAGTTGCACATGAAAAGTTGCATGTGTAAAGGCCCGTTTACACTAGGTTGCACCAAGTTGCAAGTTGCAGCAACTTGCAACTTGTTGCAAACTACCTGGGACGGTTTACACATAGAAACATCGATGCAACATCCAGCGTGATCGAGTTGCAACAAGTTGCATGCCCGTTTACACATGCAACTTTTATGAAACTTTTTGGTCTCATCAGGTTTATGCAACAAGTTGCATGAAGTTGCATATGAAAAGTTGCATGTGTAAACGGGCCTTTAACCGCTCTTTAGGATCCAGAGTGCAACAGGCTGCAGGTTGCAGCAACTTGCAACCTGGTGCAACCTAGTGTAAACCTCCTTTTAGTTTCGTTGGTTAATTGAGCACATACCTGTCGAACGTAAGTATCGCACCGTGGTCATAATCATGAGAAGCAGCTCAATGCAATCAGATTTTTTGGGCTACGCGGATGAATTGTGACCATTACTTTTGTGTCACTTTTTGGCTTTGAGTCCTCAAATCGTTACCGATATATATGGATCATTTTGTGGAAGGAAATTTAATGGCCGCTCCACACGAACAAATTGTACGTCCAATTTTCTGAATATACTCAATAAAGGCCGACATGCGGGTTTATACATTAGAGCTCCAATAGGCCCGGATTCTGAATCTGGGGTTTTCTCTTTGGCGCATTGAGCACAACACCACAGCAACACGAACAACGTAAAGGGCGTTGTGAGACGAAGGCAGCAAGTGGCGCTCGCGTCTTTTTCTCGTTTGTTAGCTCACCTCTGTGAGGTGAGCTTCTCCCATGGTGTGTCGTCCGTCGTCCGTCGTTGTCCGGTGTCGTCCGGCGTCGTCCGTCGTCGTTAACAGGGGTGGCACGTTTCTAAACCGCTTGGGCTACAAACTTGAAATTTGGGGTACAAGTACCATATGGTAAAAACTATCTCTGGACCGAAACTTAGCCCTGCTGTTTGTTGCTCTGGCCTGTAGGGGGCGCTTTGTGAAAACCTTTTGACAATATCTCCTGAACGCTGCGAGCAAGAACCACGAAACTTTTATGGTGGGTTCTTCTGATGAGACTACATCACATAAATCCCGGGTTTTTGATTTGAGGTCAAAGTTCAAAATTCACTCTTTGGTGGCACATTTCATGGCTATTTGACATAGAGTGTTGTGATTTGGTGTGAAGATATATCTAGGCACCTTGCACAAATGCACCAAATTTCAACCCGATCGGACTTCAAATATGGCCGCCAGGAAGCCATCTTGAAAAATGGACTTTGACTCACATTTTATAAATAGGAGTAGGTAGGATGTTTTAACGTTGTCAAAATATGTATCTAGGTACCATATAAATATTTGGTAAATTTCAGTGAGATTCAACGTCAAATATGGCCGCAAGGGAGCCATCTTGAAAAATGGACTTCGGCCAACACCTCATAAATAGGGATATATTGTTGTTTATTCCTCCTGCGTACAGAAGATCAGAAAAGCATGTCAATAATACAGGTGAATGATAAGTGAACCGTTAACCTAATGAAGGAATGATTCTAAGTTCAACCTATAATACATGAAAATAATTTAAAAAAAGGATTATCATGAGAATACGGGCAGGAAAGTTGATGGAGCGGGAGGCCTCACAGCCGGTGCCAACACGGCGCCTCCGATGCATCAAGGCATCACAAGCGCCGTGCCGACACCAACCGTGAAAACACCCACTGCCCTGGGATGGAATTCATCAACACATTACGTGAATGTCTATTTCTCCATCGTTTGTGTCACTTAGTCCAAAATGAACCAGCAATCGGCAGTGATGCCAAGCATCGAAATGTTATCTACAATATCCACAGAAGGGATTTGTTTCCCAAGCAGTGTCTCAGCTAGGTCATCGTCCGCCATGGACCAAAGGGATGCACTGACCTCAACAGGTGTGTCATCCACAATGCGTTCCCAGAAAACGTCCCGGTTTTGGGAGAACGCGGAACACTCACTAAATAAGTGAACGTGTGGATCTCTATACATTTTTTGACAACGAGAACATTGTTTTTCAGTAGACAAGCCAGCCGTATTCAGTCTGGCTAGGAAGGCATATTTCTTTTTCCTTTTACAGTCCAATTTTGCGGCAATCCAGAGTAGTGACGGGTAGTCAAGCGACTTTTCAATTCTAACAGTTCTATCAAGTCCTTTCGTTTCACAGTCTCTTAAGAATTCACCGTTTTCCCTTAATAGAACGTTTTCGTTTATCACTTGTTTCAATGTTTTACCGGGTGGTAAAGTTACCGAAGCAGTTCCAATGAATTGGTCTAGATAACAAGTCAGTCCATATTTCTCTAACACTTTCGATAAGTGAGGGATATATCCCAAACATTTTTCAGAATGCACAGATCTCGAGATCATGGACTCGTATCTAAAGGTGAATACCTTTCTAGGTAATGAGTCCGTACTCATGTCCATGATCTGTTTGAAGAAGCGCAGACAATGCTTGTCCAAGTGACCACTCATGCTATGATCCCCAATCATAGACAGCACAACTGCAGTATTGGTTAATCGGCCGAAACCTTGGATACGTTTTAAACAGAACCTATGAGCCCTTTCGAGAATCATTATGTCCTGGTTTGACAGATCAGACCAAAGCTCACAGCCATACAGAGCACGTGGTAAGCAGATTGTCCGATAGATCCTGTGACTGGAGATTGGATTAAATCCGTGCGGCTGCACTCCAGGACCCAAGACAGACATCAAGGTTTTTTTTAACTTTTGAGCAGCAGAGATAGCGGTGGCAGTTGTTCGGCGGTATTTATCCTGAACAGAGCCAAGATGTGTTACGGACGTGGTTTCCAGAACAGAACGTTGACCTAAGGACCAGGTACGGTTTTGTTTTATGGCGGCCCACTGCTGTGGGGTCTCCCCGAACACAATAACAAGGCATTTGTCACTATTATAATCGTATCTCCACTTAATGGAATAACGGAACGAGCAAGACATCATGTTGTCTTAGCCGTACTTCGTTAGCGAAACGAGCGTAAGATTTCGGTTCGATTGGGCTTCAACATGGCTGCCAGGCGGCCATCTTGAAAAATTGACTTTGAGCATATCTCATCGGTAGTAAATGTTACGATGTTTCAATGTTGTCTAAATATCTATGCAAGTATCCTGTACATTCCTGCTAAAATTTCAGTCCCAGCGAACGTCACGTGTGGCCACCGGGTGGCCATCTTGAAAAATAGATTTTTTGACATGAGACTGTGACCTAGACAGGAAAGCAGTTTGTTCACAAATACCACTTGTATTCATTGTATTGAGAAATTGTACTCCTTCTGGGTGCCATCACCTGAGTTTATGTCATTGACTGATAATACTGATCAGATCATAAAATACTTCTTGGTGTGTTCAGCTTCATCTTATCTGTACTGATCCTCAACATTGACCATGAGAGTCACAGTTTCACACTTAACCATGGAGGCTTATCATGGAGGTGAGCACAATGGCCCTGGCCATTTCATTTGCAGATACGCCAGTGACATCAAGTTGACATCGTTGAGTCCGATGATCATTTTTAGCTCACCTGATGAGCGCATTCGGTAGTGCAGTGTTTGTCGTTGGTCATCTCCGTTTATAATCGCTGGGCACCAAGATTTGGTTCGAAATGATTCTTGGCCACAACCAAAAATGCAAACATTGCTATAACACAGTGTCCTTCAACTTTCCACGGTTTGACTCGGCGGTACAACACGCCATTATTAGGCAGGAATTGCGAATGTGTAATGCAGGTCAGCGAGGGGCTTACTCAGAAAATTTGACAAAAGAGAACTTGAGATGCAATAGGGCAGTTCTTCAGTAGAAACTGGCTAATGAGAAATCACATTTGTAGTTACACCTTCCACACTGTGGTTCAGACTGCCATGCAAAAAATCCTGGATATGCAGGAAACTACACTTGAAATTATAATGCAAAGCATAAATTAAAAATCATCATTTTTGCACTGAATGCTCCTCGATCACTGACCTTGTTTTTATGCCTATTTTCCAAGCCTCAGTGCACGCCCAACGAGTGCATACAACTATGCCATCTTAGTTTATTTGGAATCTAAGACCTAATTGAGGAATAATGGACAGGTGTAACATCATACGTAATGGCTGAACCCCATTTTTTAGCCTTTGTGTAGCCTCCGTTTCAGAAGATGTAATTCCGTTACCGTTCAGTAATTCCGTTACCGCACACTACCTCAGGAGAATGTCAATTTCTCTAATGTGTATGAGGATTTCACATTTATTGATATCTTAAATTACAGCTAGGGGTCTTAGCTGTAATATCTAACTATTAGGGCAATGATAAATTCTTGAGGGTATGCGGGAGAATTTTTTTAAAAAATCGTACACTTTTTGAAGCAGTTTTCTGCCGTAATTCCGTTACCGACCTATCGGGCAGCACTGCTCTTCCACCTTGTATAGTAGACCAGGTTTGAGCCCATCCAAAATTTAGCCTAGAGCTAAAATTACCTGAGTTCAACTGAGTAACTTTGGCCAGTTCTATCTGAAAAACACTATACCAGTCGACCCGCAAAGGTATGAACAGCGCCACGACGTGTCAGCCGCGGTATTTGGCGGTACTAACTGCCAAACCACTGATCGAAAGCGAGGCAGTGACGTAGGCGTAGCAGATGCTATAAAACAATCACTAATTACGCACGATTAGTCAGGCGTTTGAAGGTGGCGTGATGTTTACATGTTGACGGATGTTTCTCTACGAAAGTTGCCCAAAATTTCATCGAAATCGGTTCAGTTTTGGCTGAGATATATCGATCGAAAGGTAGCCTTGTATTTTCGAAAACAGGCGTTCTTCAAAGTGCGTACACTTTCTTGGAATAGTATTTTGAAACTTCTGCTTAGGCCATTCGGGTTGTTATAACATAGAAGAATGCACATGCGAAGCGTGGTTTTATGCACGCATGTCTGAGGGGTTGAAAATCACCCCGAAACACAACCACATTTTCAAGAAATCTCCTTCCCTTTATCCATTGTCTAACCTGGTTCCATGGGCTCCGACGGTACACGTCGGACGCCAAGGAACCAGGTTATGGCTGAGAGAATCCTTACCTATACTGCTGTTCAAACTGCGTACATGCCCCCCCCCCCCCCCGATCTCCCTTGGCCCTTGCTTGTACCTGGATAGGTTACAAGTTCCTCCAAGGTTATAACAAACAAGGAATTTATAACAAACAACTGACGTATTTGCTTGCCCAATAGCCAAACGTGCTGAATAATATGGCAAGCACATGTCCTGATTAATATTCAGTAGGGGGCGTGACATGCTTGCCAAATAGGGACATTTTTCAGCATTAGATGGCAAGCATGCTTGCTAAATAAGAGCGAAAAAAGGAACTGCTCGGCAAGCATGCTTGCCAAATAAACCCGGCCAAATAGAAAATGCCTACTTCAAAATGTAGGGCCTACATGTCATTACAGGGTGGTCCATAAAAATGTGACACATTTTGTTTATCTGTCATTTCCACAAAAATTAAGTCTACCTCTTGATTTTCTGGTGAGTTATAGAGTACAGCTATACGTTTTATCTGTAGCAGTATGGAGCCGGGATATCAATTTTCATTGGCAGAGCGGACAAAAATCATTGAGCATTACTTTTCGACAAAATCTGTAATCTTGACCAAGACACATTTTCGT
>NMRB01005321.1:11637-22802 GCA_002633025.1 Notospermus geniculatus
TTAAAGCTGACGTGAATGAACAAAAACTGGAGATTCCAGCTTTGAAAAAGACCACCACGCCACGGTGGTGGTCAAGAGAAATACAAACGACCATAAGGCACTTTCAAAACACCTCCAGAACATGATAGACTACCAGCATATTTGGTGGCGCCACTGTATTCTCCATGAGTCTGTCAATGGAGTAACATCGAGCGATGGCGTCCCGATGACGTCAGCAGGTCGAAGGCGTTATGTTCTTTCGGAACCAGAGAGGAAAGTTGATCACCATTCTATAGTATTCACTTCTTGTTGACATTTATGGTGTTATCCAAGCACCAGTTGAAAACATTTATGCATTCAAAAACAATACAACACTCATTTGACGTACATCAACGTCATCAGATATCATTACATATACGTTGCGGAAAATTCTTATTTTATTCCTTTGGCCATAATTACCGTAATCAATTAAATATTCTTTCTACAAATACACACACATCGCGCAAGTCATGCATGTATTACTGCTCAGACCAAGTACATTGCATTTCTGTGAAAATATATTCAAATAACGAAACTATGGCCAAAGAAATCAAATAAGATTTATATGCAACATGTTTGCAATGATACCAATTGGAGTTTCTGAAACTCAGACGAGTGGTGTATTATTTGTTGATGCCGAAGTTTTCGCCATTGTACCATATATATCAACTGGGCGCAAACACTAAAGAACCCTGACCAACCTCATACTCGGTTCCTAGGGATCGTACTAAGTCTATCAGGCTCTGTCACTCTTGGACACTATCTCTTGATGTGTCCCGACTGAAAGCCTGAGACTGAATACAGTGGCGCCACCAAATAGGCCGGTAGTCTATCATGTTCTGGAGAAACTCCGAAGGGCGTTCGCACTTCTGTAGACCACCATACTGTGGCGCTGTGGTTTTTGTTCATTCACGTCAGCTTTAATGCGTGAAATACTGGTCGCTGATTGGTTGGTGACAGTTTGCGCCACCTAGCGTTCAGAAACATTAGGCCCCATCTGTGCCAGTGGTTGAGAGCGTAGAACTACATGTAGTATTAAGCTCGAGGCCACTGGGGACGAGTGTACGGAGTTTTTAGCACAGCTTATGTTGCATGAATTCGCTTCGCCTTGCCAGTGGATGTGCTGAGCTATATTTGACTTGGTACATGCTTGGAGGAATTATACTTGTCAAGTGTAATTCCTCCAAGGTACATTAGATTAATTCATCGACTTTCATTAGATCATCTACATTGTACATTCACAATAGCCGTGGTTACACTACATAAAATCCCCGGGGTTTTTTGCGGTCACACCTATGAATTGCAGGTGTAATGAAATCTAATGTTCCCGACACCAGATGTCCGCTTCTTTTGTTCAGGGGACATCTCGTGACAGAAGTTCCTGTCTGTTAGTGTCCGGCCTATTGTAGCTGCCGCTTATTATGGTTCCCGATCATCAAGATCGGGAACCATATTGTTTTTGGTCATGGTGTCTGTGTGTGTGTGTGTGTATCTGTGTGTGTGTGTATCTGTGTGTGTGTCCGTCTGTCACGCCTTCATATCTTATCTCCTTCAACAGCTACAGTCCTGGTAACACATCCTACCCCTAGGTTTGTCAACCTGGGCAATCCAATGAGCTCATCATTTTCAACATCAGATGCCTCCATCATGATGTAATCAACATATCAGACATGATATTTTGTCCGTCACGCTTTTATCTGATGCCATAACTCAGCTCCTTTAACACCTAGAGCAACAGAAACAAGTCCTACCCTTAGGTTTTCATACCCTAGGAATCGAATGGACTGATTACTTTTGATCTGAGATGTAGGGGTCATGGTGATATCGATATCACAAATTTGATATTTTGAGATAACTTGCCATATTGTCAACTGAGCAACATGAAACAAGTCTCAGTTCATGCCTGCTTATCCAAGGACTGGACTGTGTTAAAATTCTCAGCCTCACGTGTCCGGGTGATTGAAATATCATGAGATTTTGATATATCAAACTTGATAATTTGAAATATCTCTGCCTGTGGTAGAGATAGAGGCATGATATCACCCATACTTAGGTTATTGATGATGCCCATTTCGATTATGCAACGACCTTGATGATCAGAGGTCAAGGTCAAGGTCAAACGTGGTAATTTGAAATATCTGTGCCTGTGGTAGAGGTAGAGGCATGATATCACCCATACTTAGGTTATTGAAGATGCCCATTTCGATTATGCAACGACCTTGATGATCAGAGGTCAAGGTCAAGGTCAAACTTGATAATTTGAAATATCTCTGCCTGTGGTAGAGGTACAGGCAGAGGCATGATGTACCTTTGTTACCTAGTACCTTTATTACCTAGTACCTTTTTGCCGAGTACCTTTTTACCTAGTACCTCTATTACCTAGTACCTTTTTACCGGTACCTTTTTTACCGTACCTTTTTATCTGACCTCTATCAACGTGCCTTGATCTCTATCAATGTACCATTCATGTACCGGTAGAAGCACCTGTACTATCGGGAACCATTCGACATTTACAATGTCATCTTGTTCCGTCAGAATCTTTTGTTGGGGGACATCTCATATCGGGGTACATGACATTCTACTACACCGGGCTTCGAGAAGCCCGTGTCTGAACAACACGGGTTTTTGAAACACGGCAAGCTCGCCGTGCTTTTCGAAATCCCCGTGTTTACGTTAGTTCTTCGCACGGCTACAGATGGCGCAGCCATTAAGTGACGTCGTTTTCGCGCCTCCAACAGTGTGGGGCAATACAGAATTCAGAAATGACCGAAGAGTCAATGCATGCAGCGCAACTGTCGCCTGGCTACTTAACTACAATGTAGTAGTGTGACCTCTCGCCGGGATTTTCGTACACACGGGTGTGACACGGGTCTGCAAAAACACGGGTATTTTCAACAGGTGTAACCTTAGCTATTGTGTCCCAGAAAAAACACTGCCCTAAAATAAATGGTTAATATGATGAAATCATGCGCTGAATGATGGGGAGGATGTGGGGAGGACGTGTGGATGGAGAGGGTCAAATGGAAAAATTTGACCAAAAGGTTTGACAGAAAAAATGGATCGTGTAGATTGAGAATTATTACAGGATAAGTCTTTTTCTGGGACATCATGATAACGCATTCACCTTCACAGAGGCTTGGTAATTAGGAAAAGGCGTTAAGAAAAAGGCTGTGCGTACCTTTTGGGCATTTCGGTACGGTAGACTGTACCTCTTGCGGTGAAAGTGCGTCGTTGAAGATCATGACTGAGCCGATATCACCATCAAAGTACGGCCTCCCAAAATTAAATGGTCTGTGACCAATCTGCAGTGGATATTGTGTGCCGAGACGTATTCCTTTTTCAAGCTGGTGATACTCCTCCCGACCGTCATTATAGAAAAGTGCTTCACCACTTTTTGAATTGTAGGCAAAAGCCACGACTGCCCATTTTCCAACGGGAACCAGTAAAGAGGAGTACGCATTTTTTCCTTTCGCTATAAATATGTACAAATTCTTTGGATGAAACAAAAAATGAAGTCCAAGTCTGCTCTTGTCACCAAATTCGATCAATGGCATCCATGTCATCTTATTTCTTCGTACAGCCATCGCAATTGTGAAGCTTCCTTGAACGGGTAGTTTCCGTTTCTCCCAGTACGGTACCTGGAGAAATGACTGCTGATGTGGGCTGAACTTATAGGCGGTGTTGGGGTATCCGCATGGACCAACTGTCGGTATGGGTTTTCCAAATGATTTAGTCGGCAGATTGTTGGGGGTAATCTGGTCGAATCCGCTTTTTATTGGGTCCATTGGCCAAAATGCTGAAAAATGACCGGTAAGAGGTTAAAATTTTTGATAATAAGTACACTGGTTTGATCTTTTCGCACGACTTTGTGCATGAGGTAACCTACATGCTATGTTAGAAGTCTACATTTTATGACGCAAAGCTCCCGGTAGGGGTGTTTTGAAAGTCGAATGACGAGCCGACAGCGTTGGGTCAATCGACTATAAAAACACCCCCACCGCATTGAGATTTGCCGCAAATGTGCGCTTGGCCTTAAGGCCTGTATCCACTAGTCCGCGTTACCGCTGCGGTTTGCCGCGCCGGGATTTTTTCATAGGGTTTTGGATAATCCTTCGATGGTTTAACAATACATGGCGTGTTAATTATCCGAATGCCTGTGAAAATCGCTCCCGCACCGGAAACCGTTGTAGTGGATACAGGGCTTTAGGCCTGCTTTCCATTGGCGCGTTTCCGTGCACGGAAACGCTCGAAAGCATTGTTTTTTTCCGCGCCGTGACCAACGAAGCGGAAACAAACAATGCTTTCGAGCGTTTCCATTGGAGCGTTTCCGGGCGCGGAAACGCTCGAAAACATTGTTATTTTCCGCGCCGTGATCAACGACGCGGAAAATAACAATGCTTCCGCGGAAACGCTCTAATGGAAAGCAGGCCAAACGCCGAATTCACACGACTTCGCCGACCAATATGAAAACGGAAAATGGACTGTTCGTTCACGCCCCACCGGTCCGGTTTCAAACAAAGCATTTTCCGTTCGGCATACCGGTCGGCGAGGAAGTATGAATTGGCCCTTAGCCAGACGAGATATGCGCTACATAGTTATTTAACTGTACTCTCGTTAACTGTACTCGAAGAAAAATTGACAGCGTAATCTAACTTACCGTCAGGGCACTTCAGTTTCATTGCATCAATTTCCGTTTCGCTGAGAGCTCGGTCGAACATCATAACGTTCGCCATCATCCCGGAGAAATAAACAGACTTTTTACCTAGTTCCCTTGCACCGAAAAGGAGCTGGCCTTTCGTGCTGATTTCCTTGCCAATTTTGGGAAGTGTCTTCCGCATAACATGCTTGTTGACTTTCATGACAATAGATTTAGTAAATTTATCAAAACTCACTGCTAAGAAAGACCATGCATTCAGAGGTACTTTCTGGTACCTCACACCAGACTGAACATCTGTGCTTTTTATGTTACAAAAAAATGATGTCCTTCCGTAAATCCAGCAATGCAAGCCGTACGGACCATATGTTGGGTCAACTTTATACTCAAAAATAGGAACACCATTCTTTGCCGGGTTGATATATCCCACAAACGTAAAGCTCTGCACCGCAAGTATCCCCGACTTCTGCACGGTGATCTTGGATTTAACTCGGGGATCGAATGCATACGCGGTGTCCGGAATGCCGCAAGGCCCGACTCCCTCTGCCAGATAGATAGCTTTCGTTTCGAAATGGTTTTCGGTGATATCCTTCGTGCCTGATGTGCGGGGATTGAGGGGCCAGAAGCCAATCGGTGTTGGACCTGTTGAAGGAAATCGGGTGGGAATCAGTGGCTCATGAGAGAGTGGAGTTGGTGTCTTGCAGCCTTTGGCCACGTTCTCAAGCAAGCTCGCAAACAAAGCCAACTCAGGCGTTTCTCGAGCCAACAAACGCTTATAATAGTGAGTTTTCGCAAACCAGACAAAAAACAAAGTACGAAATACGAAATTGGACTTCACTTCAAGGACCTGATGTGTTTCTGGAGATGGTTGGTGCCACAAATATCGGCTGCTGCTAGTGCACAACACAAGTGACCCTGATGTAACAAACATTTTGTTACATCAGCGAGAAGATGTAACGAAGTTGGTACCCGATGAAACAATTCTCCTACTACAAAAAGTTGCAGTGTATATTACACTATTGGAAATTCATTTTTCGTTTCCACTTCGTAGCTACGAAGTGGAAATTTAAAAATTCAAGGTGCACCAAAACTCTCTCGGTCTTACATGATATGCCAAGACGCTCTGGCAGCAGTGATATTTTATGTACCAAACATCTCCTGAAATACATTTAGATCATGGAAATGAAGTAGAGTTTCGTATTTCGTACTTCGTCTTTCGTCAGGTTTGTGAAATGTCCAGAGTGATCTGCAGTTTTCAGCACTCAATATCCTAACTGACATGAAAGCAGGTTTTGACTTTCACTCATCGGGATCAAAAGCGAATGTTTGGGGATGTCGCAGCCGCTGCAGTCGTGGGTTTGATCCTCTGACAGGGAATCAAACTGTTGCGCCAATATCTTATGCCATCGTGTCATTGGCTTTATGTGCTATGCTCCCGGACACCGTCTCTGGCCTTACCTTGGCTACAATCAATTCGTAAGCCCATGACCTCTTCTCTTGACAATGGCTGGTCGTATATTTCAACATTGGCCATGTTTCCTGAATAAAAGTTTCGTCGGAGCCTTTCTCCAAGCACGACATCTCCAGTGGTTAGCACCTGTCCTTTAATAGCTTTAAATCGAGTGGTCTGCATTACTTCATTCAAATAGAACGTCGCAGTTTGTTTGCCATCTTTCGTCTGGTTGTCGAAGGTCAAGGCCACGAATGACCACTTGTTGATTGGCACTCTAAGCAGTGAGAAGAACGTCTGTGACTTGATAGCTCCATTCTCCTTATTCCTGAGGTTAACGTAGAGTTGGTCTTGTGGATGCAACCAGATATGCACACCAATGCCAGTGCCTTTATATTCCAGAAGGGGCATATGTCTACCAGGTTTTTCGGGCTTCATATTCATTGCAATTGTGAACGACTCCGCTGCCAAACTTCCTGCGTTCTTCAGGATCACGTTGCTCTTCTTCCCGGCGCTGAAGGTGTAGCCAGTGTTTGGTTTACCGCACGGTCCATCACCGGGCTCTATGTTGGATGGCGTTGTTTCGATCTGACTGTCAGATACGTCCCGGGTCTCGTACGTCTTCGGGTTCAGTGGCCAATGGCCCACAGGTAGAAGGGACCCTAATAGTAAAAAATCACTGAGGCCTGCGGATGTGGGCATCAAAATGCACGTTGACATAAAAATAGAAATGGAGTCCAATGGGGATCCTAGCTACGATAGAGGGCAGCACACCAAAACCAGGTCCTATGCAATGGACGCCTTTTGTGTGGGAAATTGATCAGAACCGGGATGTCATTCCATTTCAATAGTTTTACCGACCATTTCAATAGTTTGAACTACTAGTGACACCTATTGAGACAGTGGGCTAGGGTCCCCATTGCACTGAGATAACATGTCCAATTAGATAGTGGATTAAATTCTGCGTGCTACCTTCAATCAAACGTAGAGACATTGGTTTCAAAGTGGTGCTAAATTTTTCTGTACAGTTGTTAAATTATATCACACAAGGGGTGATATGAACAAAAACCAGTATCTACTACTAGCTAGTAGTTACTAGAAGTAAAAGTAACTAGTTGCAAGTTTTTACTCCAAGTAGAAGTGAACACTTGAATTCATACGAATAAACATTTGCATTTACTGCAAAGTAATCACTTCTGCCCTAGTAGTTTTTACTCGTCTGATCCTGGGTTCACCGTACTGAAATTAATACTGCTGATTATTCATATCCTCGGCAGTACAAGTTATTACTTATTTTTATTCATATCACACAAGGACTGAAAAGGATACTCTTCCCTCAAAAAGGCATTCAGCGGGAGGCTCTTAGAGAGAACTTTCCAAAGAACAGCTATGAAGCAGGATTTCCGTAACTTTCGTGTGGCTCCGGGTTATTAAAGCCACACTGTATTGAATTCAGATATTGCTTACGTCCTCCGACGTTAGTGTAGTGTAAAATGTGCTATGCTCTATCTGAATACATTAGAGCTCTGCCTGCAGTTTTTTCATTGTTTGCTGAAAACTAGGTCTTGATTCTTTGAAGTACGTATCAGGCAAACATTTTGGGGTCCTTCACGAGGCTATGACACCTCTGTCTGCACAGTCCTAACACTTTGAAAATGTCGTAAAATTCAATACTGTGAGGCTTTAAAATATACATATTTAATGCATCACCCTAACGCTACTTGCCACAAAATCACGTACACTGTAAAGCGGATGCATCGCTCAAGGTACTTGACTGTGATACATCAATAACTTAATGGAGCTACATAGACCGCCCTGCACGATACATTTTTTTCCTACGAAATATTTGGTAGGAATTTATTTTACCGTGTATGACGGTAAACATCGTCCCATTTTTGTCGTATAGGAAAAAATCCACAAATAGTTTCTGTCCTATTTTTCTTGTACAATAAAATGGTATAGGAAATAATTCCTATCGTGTACGCCGTGGTAGCAGATTATTGTACAACTGAAGCATTGTGCCCCTTTGTCCGCACGTAAATGGGTCAATCTTACAAAAAAATATGACCCCGTGACGGGGTCAGAAAAGAAAAATAAACAAACCTCGGAAAAAATGCAAATGCTATATTTTTCATCAATGAGCTCTAATGGGCCACCGTAGATTTCACTTCCATGAACAGAGTAGTGAGTGCATGTACTTTCACCAGACAATTGGTGTGCATATTTTGGAGATGGAGCTTTACCAGCAGTGCACGTATTTGCAAAAAAAAGCCAAAACAAACGCCACTAACAACAGGGCCGCCACTTTCCTCGAAAACGTCTATATCCTCGTGATGCATAAAGGGCCGTATGCACCAAAGAAGATTATCTTCAATATCAATATCAATATCAATTAACGCATCATGGTCCATCTGGACCTTTGCGAGTCAGGTTGAGCCACAACTTTTCAATTGTTCAGGTTTGCCAGGGCACGATGTGACAATGGAAAAGTTGTGGCTCAACCTCAGTTTAAGATAATCTCCATTTGGTGCCATACACGGCCCACTTTACACATTGGATCTGGAGTGTGCTCCTTATTAAAGCGGGTATTTTACTTTACAGTCAGCTGCAAACACAATACGTGTAGTAACACACAATGCGGTGCACAAAATACATGTGTATTAGCTTACCTTTGGTAGTTTTGCATGGGATTTCTGTTGAAGATAAAAAAATAAATCGCGCACAATGAGAATGATGTTTTGTGGAGGTTTTTCAAATTTCAAAAAACGGCAGATTTTGAAAGAATAGTACAGTTGGTGGAAATACATGAATTTTTTCGAATGGCGATAAAACTATCAATGTAGCGATGCAAAAGTACCGGTATAACGTAGAAAAAACGCTACACCGGTACTTCATGGCATAAATAGAAAAAAACTTGATAAATGTAAACTCATAAAAAATTATGAAACCATGGCAATTACATGTAATCATAGATATTAATTACATGACAATTAATTACCATGACAATTAATCATAAAGGAGATATGGATTGGCAGATGCGGTATTTACTGCAACACGTACATGTAACATATCAATGTGAAAATAACAGCATAGAATCAATTTCGCTTTATCAGCTGATCAGTTGTCGATTAACAACTCTATGCTAACGCTATTTCTGACCTATATTTGAAATATAAAAATGTGACCCGTCACAGCAAAACCCGTCTTAAAATAGTGTTTCACGACATCATTGTTTGCATTCAATGTTTGTAAACATGGATGTTTACATTATGTTGTTTTGGACTTTCGGGACATGCCAACCCACCAAATTGAATAGTTTCGATATCAAAAGAGTTTCTAGAGGGACATGCCACCAATACATTACTCATAAGACAAAGAAAGATTGGACACAAACAAACAAAATGTAAATAAACAATGATTTTCGTGGCCGCGAAAGTACCCGTGACACATTATCTTTAAGTCGCACAAGATGTGAACCATGATAGAACCAAAATAACTCCAGGAGATAAAGGAAGAAATGTAATCACTCAGATTTTACAAAGAGACAGACAATAAGCAGGCCTCCTGAAATAGGAGCAGCCAGCCGCGCGTATTGCCAAAAGATGGCAGCAAAGTTCTGTACACAAAATCCACGTGATTGGTGCTCGATCAAGAATGAATGGGTCCGCTCTATGCATTGAATTGGGTCGTAGTGACACCTATTGGTCAACTCACTGACAGCGACTATTGACAGAACGTTGGTCGCAACCTGCCACCTTCAGAGCGTCTTAGCATTGGTTTTGTGGTGAGGGGTCACAAATATGGTTTACGTTAGTGTTAGTGTTACTGTTAGCGGAAGGATCTCCCAAACTCCCAACTTCTCTTAAAGGACCACTGTATTGCATCTTTCTGTCGACAGCCGGCGCCACCGGCACCATGCTCCAATACTGTAGTTATGCCTTTCGCCCCAGTGTTGGAGAATGTATGATTACAGTCTCGGTCACCCAGCCGCTGGGGATCGAACAAGTTTGTGTAGCAGTACTGCGGAACGAAACGGCTGGCTGCGCGAGACTAGTTGCATGCGGTAGTTTACCAAGTCGTTAATAGAGGTCTCCCCTTAACGCGGGTACGTGTAACGCAGGATTGGGAAGCAATACTGTGGTCCTTTAAAGATAATTTATCATGACTTCGTTGTTTACATTTAATGTTTGTAAACATAGATGTTTACATTATGTTATTTTGGACCTTTGGGATACGCCAACCCACGAAATTGAATACTTTCTGTATCAAAAGAATTTCTAGAGGTGCATGCCACCAACAAATTACTCATAAGACAAAGAAAGACTGGACATAAACAAACAAAAGGTAAATAAACAATGATTTTCGTCGGCGGCTCGCGAAAATATCCGTGATACATTAGGGAGTTTTCGCAAATCTGACGAAAAACGAAGTACGAAATACGAAATTGGACGTCATATCTATGACGTAATGTATTTCAGGAAATGGCTGGTACCATAAATATCGCCTGCTGCAAGAGCGTCTTTTAGCGTATGACGTTAGAACGACAGAGGTACGGTGTATATTAAACTTTGAAATTTATCTTTCGTTTCCATTTCGTTGATACGAAGTGGAAATTAACAAATTCAAGATGCGCCATAACTCTTTCGATCTTACATGACATGCTAAAATACGCACTGGCAGGAGGGACATTTGTGGTACCAACCATTTCCTGAAATACATGTCATTACGTCATGGATATGACGTCCAATTTCGTATTTCGTACTTCGTTTTTCGTCAGATTTGCGAAAACTCCCTATCTTTAATGAAACTCCTACGAAGACGAATTCAAATACTTACTCGTGTATTGTTCGTAGCCTTTAGCTCCAACATGTTTCAGTTCCTCCGTGAAGCATGCGTAATTTTTCAGATGACAGTTATCGTTATGATATTGAAATGATCTGCACTTTTTATTCCATTTGTTGCACTTTTCGAGACAATCCTGGCGGCTGATGGGGTGAATCCAGATGTCATGACCCGGACAGTCAGCATTTTCTAAACTATAGC
>NMRB01005322.1:8292-20838 GCA_002633025.1 Notospermus geniculatus
GGGGGAAGGGGGGCTCATTCTTCACCACACATATCACACCACACACATCTGACGTGCAATGGGAAGAAAAAACAAGTCCCAGTCAGAATATTTGTCATTTGAAAGAAAAGACGCAAAACACAGGCTGATTTGTTCATGTATTTACAAAATACAAAAGCTACATGTCTCAACCTATACATATTCACAGGATTCTTCTTCATTGGTGATGTTGGATGCGTTGTCTGATTCATCTTGCTGTTCCTCTCCGCTCAGCTGTCTTCGTGGTCCAAGCAGGAGCTGTGACACGATCAGTGGTGCCACCTTAGGAAGACACACCAACTAACAGCACATGATTCTACTCTTGACGTAATCTGTTGGCCTTGTCAACTCCACATCTACTTTTGCCTTGGCTACACCATCAGGCTCAGTTGCTGGCTGAAACAAACAGAGAATACATGTACATGTACTAGTAAGATAAAGAATCAAATTTGAGCAAATCTTGGAGAAAGCTGAAGACAACAGTAAACAGAGAACCATATTGGTCACCTCACCTTTGTGATTCAGTCAATTCTAGATCCGACTTCGCTTTCTCTACCAGATCAGCTACACAGGGATAGGCCAAGTCAGATACGGCACTGATCACTCGCTGAAGAAGAAAAGAAAGAATGGGCCAATCATTGAGGGTTTGAAATCAGTGTATTTTTGGCACTCCTCCAGGTTACAAGGGGATGAGTCCATAACACAGGGAGTGAGACGACCAAGCTCTTATTTCCAAGGGACTCACAGAGAATACCGGTAAGAAAGTTTGACACCATACCATTGTTTTATCACCATCCTTGCTTGCCAAGCAGACATTTGCCAGTTGTTTGAGTGAATCCTCACTAGGTATTCCTGATCCTGAACCCTTCTTCTTCTCAAACATCTCAAACAGATTCCATGCGTCTTCAAACTGGTCACTGTTCAGGCAGACTTGAATCATGGAGCCAAACATCGGTCCAGTCAGCCTGAAAAACACATTTTGAAACCTCCTGCATGAACTGCAACCTATGCAATCTCTATACTGGGGCTGACCAATACTCCGTGTACAGAAGAGTGGTATCCCTCTAAACAGACACATCTGTCAGGAGGACACTTATCTATTAAGGACACCTCTCAATTGTGGACAGTTCCAAAGGTGTCCTTCTTAGAGAGGTTTGACTGCAGTTCAGAGGTGTCCTGATTCCACTTAGGCTAAGAATCCATTCACGCGATTTTCTTGCCGCAGACGCTTGAAAGCATTGTTTGTTTCCGCCGTGTTGGTCCTGGACAAAGGATGCGACATCGCGCGACATGAAAATCGCGTGAATGGATTCTTAGGCTTACACTGGAGGTCGTCTTCTTTGTCTCTCATCTTCTTCTGCCTCTTTAACATCCTCCATATATTTCTTGATGATGGCATGAAAAACCTCCTGTAGCTGTGCCTCTTGTTTCTTCTTCGCCATCAACGCAAACACCGGCTCAACCAGGTCCTCTCGGCGGATGAAATCAAAGGCGACTAGATCTAGAACGGAAAAAAACCAAAGTAAACAACAGTGATTAAGATAATTTATGTTCTCAGCCATCGATGGAGTACTCACCAGACCAAACTTGCGGCACATGTTGGTAGGCATCATACATGTCCAGCATCGATAGTAGCTCGGCAAAATTGGCAAAACTGGGACTCCATATCTGGAAGAGTGCAAAGATGATGACAGATGTGAAACCGTCATTGAGAAGGGAATTGAAGGGTTTATATTGGGTTGTTCAGGCAGTACTTGTACAGTTCCAAGGCAATGAAAGTTGTATTAGTCCTAATAGGATGCTTGAATTGATAGAGCAGAATCTCAAGGACTAACTTACATGGGGTACACATCTGTCATATACTGCCATAACTTTTTCTATTTCTTCCACAGAACACAGAAGCTTGAAAAACTGGTTACTGAAAACAGACAAAACATGAATTAGAAACAGAACCAGTGGAGGACATTACATCCATTACCCTCATCTATGATCTCTAGCTTCAGTCGGCATGTCACACCCAACGACTCTGAAATCGAGCAGTCGTTGAGTTTAAACACAAATCCAAGGAAATTTTATAAACCGAAGTGAAACTATCAAAGTGTATACTTACTAATAGATCATCTCATTGTATGAATCTCCAAGTAACAAATGATTTCTACCCGTGTTCAGCAAAGCATCGATCTTATAAGCTAAGTCGAGATCCTTTAGAACGATACAACACTTCAACATGGCAACTCGGAAGAAATCAACTGAAAGATAGAAAGGACAAGTGTCACATTCATCTACAACGTGTTCACTTTGGTGTTGATACAATGGACATTACTATACACCGTGCAGAAAAAGCTGTTACAGCAAAAGAGAGGGCATTCTACAGTGACAAGGGACTTGTTTACGTCACTAACTGAAGACTCGAGCCTAGTTTTTGCCAACTGGGCCATAGATGTGGTGAGGGGCACATTTCCAGTGAACATTTGTTCATTCTACCAGTACCTAGTTTATCAAAATTCTGTTACTTACGATCAGCCGGATGTTGGAAAGTGAAGTGTTTACCCTGGATGTGATCAATTATTTCATTTAGAATCGTGGCTTGAGACGCTGAAACGACACAGAAGATCAATTGTGGACTTTGGACATTATCTGATGTTGCTATGTATGAAGGGCTGTCAGAGTGGCATGCTACAAGGTCACTGATATATTGTGTTTGACGGTATTGATGCAATCAATAGGCGTAATAACACTTACAGTCCCGTGAGTAGAACACTTCGATAACACTCCTGCATGTCCCAAGACTTGGTTCAATCCCACATGCTTTCATTTCCCTCAAGACCTGCAAGCTCATGCTTGAACTACGATACCATCGGTTCATCCACTGTCCTAAACCAAACATAACGGCATTAAATGTCCCCAAGTTTGGTTCAACATCATTTTCTTTCATATCAGTCAAAACTTTTTCCATCAGACTCCACCGAGAGTCAGCTTCATCACTTAGAATTGGAATTACATAAAGAACAGCTGTATAAGTCTGGACATCACATGGGATTTTCATCTCTACCATTTCCTCGTAGAGCTCTATTACACGCTCAGCATGGTTCGCCTGAAGAAGAGGACATTAAACGGTTTACAGGACGTTAGTCAACAGTACGATTCGGCGAATGAAAAGATGGAATAAGCTGACAAGTCCATCAAATCAATATACGATATTCAATACAGAATTCTCTAAATATTTCTGTCTGGTATCAAAGAAATAAACAGATCTAGAGAGTGTGACACTTACTTTACTCATGCCTCTGATAAGACTACGATATGCTGCTGGGGTCTTCTCTGGCAAGTCCTTGAACAGTTGTTCAGCAGGCGCTGACTCCCTAGAAGGATAATGAGATGGATACGTGGTGACGGCGTATCAATTCAAATAATTCCTACCTTCTTTGGAGTTACATTCGACAGACTGTCAATCACAGATGGTTCAAGTGAAGAACATGTATCCACTTACCCCCATGTGTCCTTCACCTTGAATCGCTCATTTCTATTCACTTCTCGAATGTAAAACTGATCCTCGGGAAAGACCCGATCAGGTTTGTTTTTGTTTGTGTAAACACAGAGTTGTTCTAGTACGTCCTGCATGACCTCAGCTGATAAAGCAGTGCCTGAAAAGTGAAATAACAGTGGGTGAAACGTCCTTTGAAGCTAAGACTAGAAGTCCTGCTGCTAGGCTCCCTTCACCATGACAAGTGGTTTGTAGTTGAAGGAGGACATGAATGCACCAAAAGGAGGAGTTTTTCTACCTTCTTCTTTCATTTTCTGGTAATAGTCAAAGGCATCCTTGGGGAGACCACAGCGTAGCATCCATTTTATGGCCTCCTCTCCACTTGCATGCTTCAAAATCTTGTCTGCGGCGTGTTTAGGGTTGAATTCCGGTATAGAGGGTACTGCTGTGTCTCTCACGAATCCAGTGTAGTAGGTTTTCATGACCCATTGGGCAGCTTTTTTGCCAGAAGCTTTGGATAATGCATAGTTCCGCTGAAAATGGAAAGATGTCAGCTCTGAGTGTACATGACGTGTAGCACAATCAAGACAACGTAGGCTATGTCATCAATTCATTTATTAATGAATGATAATATGATACCTACCTTGGAAGCCATGTCATTGGGAATCAGGATCGGGTCATCCACAAACCTGTAATGTGGGCCAAGAGGATCCTGAAGTTCAAACACAGGTGATCTGAATGAAATACCGAGGGGAGAACTGTGCAATCAGAGTCGGGGAAGACAATATGAGATAGGAAGAAACAGGAAGGTGTAAAACTGTATGAGCAGTTTGAAGTTTGATATATTCAACTTTCAATTCAAAACAGAGAAAGAGTACAGTTTGTTGTTGAAGAACATACCTTTTCCACTGTTTCTGAGAGAGATTCCAACAATGCAGTTGGACTCCTGAAAAACGACTCTAAATACATTAGCCAAACCTCAGTTAAGACGTAGGCAGTGTTTATTTTGCCGGCATGCTGGCAGACAATATTTTTAGTTATAATGCCGTCTTCCGTTTGCACATGCGCAGTAACCAATTTTACGGACTACTGCTCTAACCACTACACTACGCTCGGCCTTGGAAGTTTTCTTTGGGTGATTCGGAAAACCTGTTTAATGTCTATAGTATACGCCATTTACTGAGCCCTAACCCTAACCCTAAGGAACTAACCCTAAGGAACCTAACCCTAAGGAACCTAACCCTAAGGGACCTAAGGCCTATCCCTAAGGGACCTAACCCTAAAGGACCTATCCCTAGGGGACCTAACCTAAAAGGGACCTAAATAACCCTACCGTATACATGTATATGACTTACTATAAACATGTGACTAAAACAAGACGGCATTATAACTAAAAATATTGTCAAAAAATAAACACTTGACTTCGTAAGACGTACATCAGAAACAAGCCTCCCAAGCCCTAAACTCCCTACGCAGTTGTGTACCGCGCCCCCTTCGGTTTACTCGCTCTCCACAACTGCTTAACTTCGTAAGATTCGCCGCGTTCGGTCAACAGATGGCGCTGAGAGAGTCGACCAATGAGAGCACCGAGCAACCGGTAACCAAGCTGGCCTGAGACACTTTTTCATTGGCCGAGCGATTCGTAGCCATGGTAGCACAAGAACATCCGTTGCCAACGGGCCAAACAGTTCTGAAAGCAGCGTGCTGATAGGCTGTAAAACTCGCGCCAGGCCCAGACGCCATCTGTTGACCAACCGCGGCGACTTCCACGAAGTAAAGCAGTTGTGGAGAGCGAGTAAACCGAAGGGGGCGCGGTACACAACTGCGTAGGGAGTTTACCCAAGCCCATGCTGTAGGCAAAGCTTTGAATTAGTTAAGGATATTATGCAGTATTCAACTTAACTGCTGTGCAGTCCATCTCGCTCACCCAATTCTTACCTCTTGATTCTCTTGGGCACCTTGATTTGTTCTACTTCTAGGCCTACATCTGAAATTCAAAGAGGTTAACTCAGTGCACTTGGAAGCAGTCAGGCACTTTAAAAAGTAGTGACTTATTCTTGTTGTTTGACAGATCACAGAGTATGGAACTGTCCAACATGCCTCTTATCATCTTCAGCTGGCTCTGATCTCGGCATACGGTACGTATGGGGAGGTCGCAGGGTTTCCGCCAGGATTGTCAAGGGCGGGGGGTAGAAAAATTTCAAAAAAAAATATTTTTTGAAAATTTTTTTTCCCGCCAGGATTATCAAGGAGGGGGGGGAGGAAAAAAATTTCAAAAATTTTTTTTCTCGAAAATTCCCCCCCCCCATTTTTTTTTGTTTTTTGGTTAAAAATGGCCTCCAGAGTCATTTTTTACACTCCAAAATGCAAAATTAGTCTTCCTTCTGCATGAAAATTGCATTTGAAATGTAACAAATTAAAGAAACAAATAGACCGTTCTCAAATTGACGTAAACAAGAGAAAGATCTGCGCACTTCCGCCGAAATTTCAACCATAACCTCGGTCTGAAGCTGAATGACGTGACACAGACAGCCCCGTGACAGTGACGTCGACGACATTGCATCAGACTCGACCATTGCTGAATAATGGATTGCGTCACGTCACCCGGTTTCAGATCGAGGTTATGGTTGAAATTTCGGAGGAAGTGCGCAGATCTGGGAATTTGAGAATGGTCTATTAAACAAATTAAAGAAAAACACTACCATACTGAAGTGAAAATACTGATATTTGAAAAAGGTTAGTCTGCAAACTTGAGGGGGGATATCCCCTCCTTGAAATTAGAAAAAAAAAGAAAAATTTCAAAAAAAAAAATTTTTTNGGCCTGCCACTCCACTGCCTAATATTTATTATGACGATCTCACCATTTTTCTGTGGATGTGAGCTTGATGCAGCAGCTTCTGAATATCTTCTAACAGCAGAGGAGAACCACCTTTGCAAAGGAAAGGAATAGAAACATTTAGCCTAATCAGAAAAAAAACAGTCACAGATATGCATTACATGATGCACAGGCGTGATGCACGGGCGTGTCCTAAATGACAGACGACAGGCGGCGCCAACATGCGAAAATATGGAAGCCACCAAATATTTTTGCTGACAGTCGTTTGACATACGAAATGTACCCTACTCGCGGCTATGATACATTCAAAACACATTCATCGATCATCTCACAGCAAACCCTGTCTTACCTGTGGGGAAATGGGTTTAAAATACGGAAAATATTCGGAGCACGAGGCATCAAGGGCGCTGCCATCTTGCCATGCCAAACATGCCATGCGCATGCGCACAGATGTAAACACCAGAAACTTCCGGAGTCTCTAGAAAATTACTTTCTTGCGAAATCACACCAATTTACGCATTAATGATCGGAAAGAAAATGATCTTATAGTACCAGTCATGTCACTTTGATAGAGAGCAACACAGAGACAGTTTACAAAATGGAATCAAATGAGGCATGTTTGAGTAAACTGTGTAGTTTATTGGGTCACTGCACCGCGCTTTGTACAAACACACAGCCACAGGTCAAAACAAAATGCACAGGTTGTTGCATGGTGGTTGTGGTTAGGCCTATTATAGGGGACCACATGTCCTTACACACTTACTAGCTTAGTAAAGTTAGTAAGATCTCACTGATTGTTTTTCAGGACCAAGAGGAGAAGAAACTGGGGTCTGCTGAGCAGTTGTCCTCAAATGAAGTCAAATCAAAAGCCGTCGTCAAATATGAAATGATGGATCAACCACTGCGCTTCCTCCAGCTCCAAGTCAATACAAATCTGAATAAACCACCGGCTAACTGGCTTCGTAGTAGCTCCAGGTTGGAGCACTTTATCGGTCAGTCATTTCAATCCAAGGACAGCTCACACTTCAATAGGTTTGTATCAGGATCGAGCAAAAGTATCTTAACAACTCTGATTCTGGAGAATATTTGCCCTAGCTATCAGAGGCTTAGTTTTCACGCATTTTGTTCCTTCCTTGCATACAGAGTCAGACTATGCAGAATGCTAAACATGTATTTCTTCTCTTGATAATCTTCGCCTATTGCTTCCTATATTCCAGCTTTACAATGGCCAACCACTACCCTGACATGGTGGGCAAAGTGGATGTCATCTCTGATGCTGAGGTAATGATACTATATCATACTGGCTTGATGCTCTGTTAGTTCGTCAATGAACAATGGGATTGATATCAATTCAGGATGAAACCAGCATTTGCTGATGTTATAAGAGCTTGCTATTCAGTACCTTGGTTGGTTGACTTCTGGCTGACGAAATGGTTGGTTCTGATTGCTTGATCTTGGAGTTTAACCCAGAATAGTTGAGGGACAAGGGGATGTTTGGTTTTGATGGTCAATATTTAATCTTTCTTTCCAGAATATCAAAAAGCTGATGAAGATAGCGTACAGCAAAGCTCACATCAGCATGATGGTTCACAGAGTTGGTAACACATTACTCTTGGACGAGTTTGACATCCACAAACATCTTCTTCGACAACAGACTAATGACTGGCAGTGGCTGAGGAAGTTTTATTATGAGACTGTCTTAGAAAGTATGCAAAATGTAAGTGGATTTGGAGTTCTTATTGTTTGTCCTGTCTGACCGAGAATAACTTGGCTTGTGGATTAGGGATGACACAGGATTCTATTGCTGAATGCACATTGTTTCTGCAGGACCCGTTATGTGCCCTGGACTCTGTCAGAGGTTATGTCAGAGACTTCAATGTCATTTTCTTTCAGGAAAAAAGTTTTCTTCGCAAAAACAAGAGGCGAGACATCCTGCAAGATAGGAACATGTTCTCAAAGTTCCTTTACTACAGGTGAGTGGTGCACTACCTATAAGTGAATGCCATGAACCAAGGACCTCTTGCATTAATGACCAGTGTGTGCATCACTAGGCCATCGAGGCTCTTCATCATTCCAAGTCATCAGGACTAAATCTCTTGTGTCCTTTCAGTGTTGGTAACGAAAGTGAAGAAGATATTGAGCCGTTAGATTATGAGGAGGAGCCCGACACTTTACCTGGGGTAAGTACCAGTATAAACCATCTGACAGGCCTCAACATTGTATGAACTGTCACTTCAGTGATCATAGTTGTGTTGTTTCTCTTCAGCCTGAGAGGAGTGAGCACCAGAGGACTTTACTGTGGACGTTTGAGGACATTCAGATGATGATTGGGACTGATCTACCCATATTTGGTGGTGGAACCCATCCTTGTGTCAGTCTGAGGTTGAGGTAGGTAAAAACAGCACTCTATGATGATTAGGTAGAATTGATGTGACAGCCTACATTCCAAGCTTGTCGCATATTGACTGTAGGACAAATGCTCAGCTGCATTTCTGCTATACAGTCTTCTATTCTGTTCACAGTGATGATTGACTTCCAATTTCAGGGACATGAGAAAGCCGATTAGTGTCCTGACAGGCCTCGACTACTGGTTGGACAACCTGATGTGTAACGTACCCGAACTCGCTATGTGTTACCATCTCAGCGGCATTGTACAGAATTACGAACTAATCAAAACCGAGGATATTCCAAATTTGGAGAATTCAAAGTTTTCCCCAAATGTTATCAGGGATCTTGCTCAGAATATTTTGTCATTTCTGAAGTCAAATGCTACCAAAGAGGGCCACACGTACTGGCTCTTCAAAGGTGAGTTTACTACCAAAGAGGGCCACACGTACTGGCTCTTCAAAGGTGAGTTTACTACCAAAGAGGGCCACACGTACTGGCTCTTCAAAGGTGAGTTTACTACCAAAGAGGGCCACACGTACTGGCTCTTCAAAGGTGAGTTTACTACCAAAGAGGGCCACACGTACTGGCTCTTCAAAGGTGGGTGTACAGTCTGTTTATTTCTGCCTAGATCTCTCTCAGTGAGCTGTCAGAGTGGCGCAGTGGAAACAACACCTGTCACCTCTGAGGTCCTGGGTTTGATCCCCAGTCACACCCAATCATGTGATAGAGAGGGCGACCCTCTTTGACAGTGCTGGTTTCCTACGGGAACTCCAGTTTCCTCCTACTGCACATTAAAATGACAAGCCCTTTTCTAACCTCAAGCCTTGGTATTCCACAGGTCACAACGATGACATCGTCAAGTTGTACGATCTGACCACGTTGTGTTCAGACGTCAAGGAGAATAAGAATGAGAACCCATTCACAGCTCCAGTAGGGATGTTACTGTATCGGGTGGCGATGAATATCTGGGCTCAGCAGGGGAGGAAGAAATCGGGTACTGTTAGGACTCTCCTCAAAAACTCACTCTTGCTGCTTGATGAAAGACGATATTCTCAGGTTGGTACTTCTGTTGTTGGTGGTATTGAAACAGGTCTGGGGAGCAGGGGCACCTTGTTACTAAGGTTACTGGTGATGTCATAACTACAGTGACCCAGGCGACACACGTCAACGACGTCCACGGTCACACCTTGCTCGATGGGGAGGGACTGCTACTAATGTTTCCCCTCATTTCGTTCCCTTCCTATCCCTGTTTTGTTTGTGTCTGTAGGCTTCTATGTTCTTCATTCTAACGTCAGCTTTCTCACTGGTTTCAACATTCAAATAGGATCATTGAATTGCACATCTTCTTCCTTCAGTTTGTAACAAATGCCAACTTTCTACTTGCTGATGTCTACGTCAAGGATGATATTTATGAACAAACTCTAGCAGATGAGTCGGAATCAGAATCAGAGGCAGATGAAAATGTAAGTATTTGTGTATCGTAGACTCAAGACTTCTCATCAAAGTCATTATTCCCAGTAATGGTGTCAGCAGTAATTGTCTTAATTACATGTAGAAGAAAGTTTCAGTCAGGAATCCCTTTTTCCAGGAAGAAAATGAAGATGAACCCTCAGAGGGGCTGAAACCAGAGAATAGTGTCGATGTCCGCACCCTTTGTCTCCCTGACACTGTCGATGGAGCGAAGAAGGAGATCGTCCCGTATCCACCCATTACAGGAGATGTTGAAGAAAGATGTGGAGAAGCTTTGAAACACATCGCTACTGTAAGTAATCAGTGGAAGGTTACCTTTGTTTTGACCAGGGGGCGTGCAGAAGTTTGTCAGAGGTTCAAGTAAGATTGCGGCTCCAATATAAGACTGTATATAACAGTGGAAAGTGCTACACAAAGGCTCACAATACCACAGCTCCGCAAGTTCTAGTTTGTTAAGTCCAATGGCTGATATTCATAAAAGGTAGCAAATGCTTTTCCTTCAGGTTTTGCAGTACATTTACATTGACCCTCGCTGTGCAAATCGTAAGTAAAAGGATTTGCTAACTTTTATGAATACCAGCCAATGTGTGAATGATTTTCCAGGGTTTGACTTGCCTTGACGAGGATGTAAAAAACCCAATGCCATCACCTCCAGAACCTCAGGAAGAGGCAAAACCATCAAAACATTACCAAAGAAATGAAGCAATTCCCCTTCATTATGAACCACTGAAGAGAAATACGGCAAAGACATCGACACCAACGCCATCAGAACCCGACAAGGACCCGTCAAACCCTCTCGCCCTGGCCCAAAGCTGCCACACCCCAATCCACTCCTGGCACCATGCCAGTAAGGTCCTACTCTTGAAGAAAGCTGCTCTCGTTTACTACTGGTTGGCCGATAGTAAGATGAAGTTGTCCAAATTCGGCCGTGTGTTACGATTTGTGAAGTGTGGCCTTCTCTGTCTAGGTGAGTCCTTTACTTGTCTTCTCTTTCTAAAGATAGTGAATCCATCGCTGAGTTCAAAATACAGAACTTTTGATGTTTTCTTTCTAGATGCTCTGAAGTCAATGTCACCAGCGAGGGACAGCAAGAGTCAGAATCTTCTCGCCGCGTTGCTCGGTCTCGCCGGCGACTCGCACGTCATGATGGCAAGGGAGAACAAAAACATCGATGTCCACAAGGAGGAATTTGACTACTTGTCTGACCGGGACAACACTGTGATATGTAGTGCTCAAAAAGACACAAGAGATCACGAAACAGGTATGGTAGTTTCTTTCATTCACCTTTCCTCTTCGGTATTACAATTCATGGGTCCTCGATATCAGGCATTAGGCCTAGATACCCGATAAGACAAAAGCGGTAACACATTCTCGGACAACACTCTTTTCAGGTTTTCATGTCAAGGCTGACTTTGCCTACATCGTTGAGCAGAACCTGGTGAGAGCGTGTCAGTGTTACGAGGAGGCATTTGAAATAGAAACAGACACATCTCGTAAAGGGAACCTAATGAAGAGATATGGGAATGCAAGGAATGAGCTCGGGGTGCTTTATATGAACCAGGCAGCAGCAATGGCACAAGAAATAGGTGAGAAAACAATGGGGGACTGAACCAGTGACCTTATTGGTGGAAGGCACAGCTGTTTCCACTACACCGCCCTGACTTTTCCTGAGAAGCCAGAGCTGTATTTGTCTGATTTGTCCCAGCAGATGGACTCATTTACTGATGTCTTTCTCCCTTTACAGAATCAGATGAGGAACCTAAATGGAAGGACCTCTGGACTCAGAGTTTCACATGCTTCCAAAGTGGAATCAAGGCTTTTGAACTAGTGAAAGATAACATGAACATTGCCCTCTTACTCTCAAATCAGAGTCGCTTAATGAGGATTTGTGCCCAGAGTTGTGTGAAATATACCAATGGGAAAAGACAGGAGTTTAGCGGGAAGGAAAAGATGTATTTTACGAAGGTAAAGTTCTGGTTGTTGGATGTAACAACAGGTACATGTACATGTTATTAAAACAAAGGAGTAACAAATGCTAGGCAGGACTAGGCCTGTGGTGGATACCTATTGATAGCTTTTCTTTGTTTCCAGGCTGTTGACTACTACCAGGATGCCCTTCAGTCGTTACATTCCAGAAATCACACCCAGCCTGAGATCTGGGACTCGATCATGTGGGATCTGTCGAGTACATACTTCACCATGGCAACACTGATGCAGGATCATGCCCCATTGACGTCACAGTCTCAGGAACAGGTAGGACAGAATGTGGGTCCTCAGCTCTCGTGGGGGATTCACAACTTTTTGCCTAAAACCGACTTTATGCCCTGACTAGCATGGTTCTCACTTGCTT
>NMRB01005324.1:0-12285 GCA_002633025.1 Notospermus geniculatus
ACACAAACCTGTTCATTTTTAGCTCAATAGATCGGCGTGTTTTAATGGGCAAGTGCCCTTATGTGCATGGCGAGATGTTTTTTACCTAATCTGCTCAGGGTACCACTCTTCAAACATTTTGTCACCACCTCTGTAATTACACTTGACGGAAAGGGCAGGTAGCCTATTGTCGGATCATAACCCTAATTTGGGTTAGGGTCTTTTCATTGTGCACACCACGCAGTAATTAGGCCTAGCCCTGATTAGGGTCATAACTTCCTGGACCTAATCTGTCATACTCTGTGACGGTGGAAGCTTATGTGCTTGACGAAGGGCGTGAGCTCGGCAGGCAACGAACTTGATAAAATCTTGCTCCTCATCATCACCAGGGCCTTCTGAAAATCACTTTGTTTCGCAGTCCCCCCTCCACGTCATTTTTTTCTGCGGCCGGGTTTCTAGAAACATGTTTGCCAAGTAGATTATTCATTCTAATTTCCCGAATTTTCCTGGATGACACAAACACACTGAAAATTGTGCACTAAAATTGTCTAAAAGGACTACGTCCCGTCCGCTAATTTTTTCCCTGGGCCGTTCGGTGGATTCCGAGTACTTTCAGTAAACAAAAAAAAGCCAAAAGAAAAAAGACAGGAAAAGAAACAAAAAAGACACGAAAAGCGGCGAAAAAACCGCCCCAGTCGGGAGTCGAACCGGGGCCCTGTGGTGTATAAGGCAAACGCTCTAGCCGATTGAGCTACCGAGACATCCGGCAGCGACGGCGTTACATCGAGACATCCTTATCGGTGGGCATGAATATTAATTAGCTGAACGTGCATGCAAGAAAATATTCGTACTGCATACACAGCAGTTAGCTGTGCAAATAACCACTTCGATTTCAAATTGATTATTTTGACTCGTGCTGCCACCTATACTTAGTCCAAGATTCCTGGATTATTAACCGAAGCTGATTCCAGGGGTTAGTGACGCGACCGCCATATTGTCAGAAAGCGAACTATACCCCTGGGGACGAGGTTGCATGATCTGATGATGTGACGATGTCAGAATTCGTTTTCAGCTACACAAAGAGCGTACCACTTATCTCGGCGGCAGGTTTTAGAATGGGGCGATTTTCAATCTGGGTGACGTTTAGAGTCTAAACGTCACCCAGCCATGTCCTGGGGGACGTTTATGGTCACCCAGTTTTATCCTGGGTGACATTATTTAGGGTTACCCAGGACGACATTTACCCATTCGGCATTTATTAGGAGTTTAAGAAATCAAACGATAAATGTTAACTCTACGACAACGTTATTTTTCATACTGCAAATTCACCAGATTATATATTGCATTTTCGGTACAAAAATAACATTGTGGCAAAGTTAACGTTTATCGTTGGTTTTCTTAAACTCTTTATTTTCATGTCACATATAATATGCTGGCATTGTTGGTGGAAAAGTGAAATATCACCAAAAGACGGCGCTGATGACGCCTGATCATTCAAAAGCCTATTAAAGGGGTGTTGTAATTTGTCATCGACAGCCGGCGCCACCGTCGGAGATTGCACCATTCTCCAATACCGTTAGTTTTTGCCTTTCGCAATAAAATAAATGATTAGGCCTACATGTATTACAGATCCAATTGTGTTGTAGCTGGTCAAAATCTCCTTTAATTTCCTTTGACACACACGGCAACTCACTTTGACAGCGCAGGTTTTTAAAACCGGCCTAGGATGGCCACATTTCCTGCATGTTTTACAAGCAACACTCCTCCTCAAGCAACACTCCGCACGTGGATACCCTAGGAACGAGATTAGTCTACATGGGGCCAGGTTGATAAACGGTAGACTGGTACCCGGTCTTCTGGGCAGCTTGCTTTCGAAGACCGGTGAAATCAAATGATCTTACTGCGGAATTCCGACGAGAGTGACGTCATTCTACAAGCTCCAATAGCAAAATTGGGTAATGTATATACATTTTGACAAGATGGCGGCTCCCACAACTTGGGCATGATCATGATCATGATGATCTCGTAATCATGAGTAAATTTCATGAAAACATGGATTTTTGCTTGAGATCAAAGCTGGCTTTAGCTTAGGTGAATGAAAGAAGGCAAACAGCTTCCTGCTGCCTAAAACCCATGCAAGCTAAATGCCTGAAACGGGCAGTGAACGGCTTGTGGTAATCGACTCGACGCGACGCGACCACTCGATGACTCGATGGTTGCTAGGTAGACCAGCTTAATTTTCCCGCGTGAAGTACTGTCAGCGGATTCGGCGGAATGAGGTTAAATCGGCGGATTCATTCATGCAATTTATAGGCCAAGTGTGTATATAATCTGTACAAGAGCATACCGTGCATGTTTGTAGTACAAGGTCCTTATCTGTGGTCCTTTTGTTTCCTCTTCCCAGCTGTATTTACCCTCATAATGCGGGCATAATGCTAACGGGATGTGTGCACATTATGTTCACAACGCTAATTGTTGAATAAAATTCTGGGATCAACTATCTGCGATGCCATTTGAACTGCGCTTTGTCGGCCGCCTTGACTGTCTGTTGGAAAAGATGCTTTTGATTGCGACTCCCAAACTGCACCCAGATTTGGAATTTAAAAAACAACGACTGCTACATATATATTCTCGACCCTTAGATGCCACAGCATGTCACAATATTAATTCTGATTTAAATTCCTCCCCCCCCCCCCCCCCCCATGAAAAAATATTCTCCATTTTACCATGGTGAATGGTAATTCTGGACGGTAAATGACAGTAGGCCTACCATGGTGAAAGAAGGTTTACCATGGTGAAAGCCAATTATACCATGGTAAACTGTCATTTACCGTCCTGAATTACCATGGTAAAATGAAGATTTTCATAAGGGGGCCACCCCCCCCCCCCCCCCCTCCAAACAAAATGATGGCATGCACATCCCCTTCGAACTCCGGCCCATTGAGCCACTTCTAAGTGTATGAGACGGCACGATTTTTGCCACGAGACATGACTATTTTTCTTTCTTAATTATTATTTTTGCTAACTTTAATTTACTAGTGTCATCATGAGGCCTAAATAGACCTATTTGCGCGTTTTGAAGCTTCCTTAGCAACCATCGAGTCATCGAGTGGTCGCGTCGCGTCGAGTCGAATACCACAAGCCCAGTGAACGGTGATACAATTGCTATTTTGCCTACGAGCTTCCCCGAGCTAAATATAGACCAGCGGGCACCATGATGGTTTTATGCATTTGTTGCGTCTGTCCTAGTACTAGTATTTTCAATCAGGACAGTGTTCGGTCTAGACGCAGTGATCCCGGGACCCGCCGCTAGGCGGGATATGTCATTCGAGGTCTATTGCGGATCGGGAGGTCACGTGGCTTAGTCCTAAACGCATGATTATGTTGGAGGCATTGGAACTGATTGAGGCCCAGAAATCAACAAAGGGAGCTTCTTTATGTGTATTGTTTGCAGTCAAACAAAGTTCATTTTCATAGAATAGGATCGGCGACGTTGTTCTGAGAAAAAAAGTTGGAATATTTGTGAAAAAAAGCGATGAAAAATCGATACGCACGAAATGCAACGTCACGAAAGTTGTGTACACTCTCCAATACCACCGCTCTTTGCCCTGGAGAATGCTCAGAACTCGCATTTCTATGACGTGTACAATATCAGTGACGTCATTCCAATAAAGTCAGCCAATCTCTCAAGTTTGGCATGATTTAACAAATTGGTAGAACTTTAGAATCCCTGATCAGCATGGTCAGCAGGTCAGACATGTCAGAACAGAAGTGGCACACAGTGGAAATAATTATAAACACATGAAAATGACACAGCCAACGTCTACTGCGAGGATTAAATAGCAGCGGTTGTCTGTAATCGCAACTCGCTGGCGTACAAAGAAACTTTGTACTTCTGTACAAAAGTTCCTTTGGACGGCAGCGAGTTGTGATTACAGGCAACAGCTGCACTGCAGCGACAGCTAGGCCTATTTTGCAATTCATACAATACCGCGTTTTTCCTTTTAGTAATAACGTCAACAATACATTTCTTGCCTCCTTCCCTTACTTCAATACTCATAACCATCAACAGAATTATCATGGGCCTATCGTCTGGTCCCGATAACTCTGGATAAACGGTAGTTTAACAATACGTCAGTAGAGGTCTCCCTTAACGCGGATATGTTTAGTGCCGGTGTAACATCTGCCAGTGTTCCCCATCTGTGAGTGTTCCCCTGCTATTGTCTGAGGAATAAGCGGCGACTTGACAATAGAGGACACAGAGAGAAACATGTCGATCTATCTACCAGCGTTTCCCAAACAATAGGGGGGGGGGGGCACACTCACCCACAGAAACAATGGCAGATATAACACCTGATAGACCAAGGAATACCGCGCACCGTGCGTGCCCCTTTATGGGTGGCGTCCACTAGAGCGCGGACAACATTAGGAAGGGTTCGGGAAGCAAATGTGTCATTTCGGCATTGCTTCCGCATCAAGTCCTATTGGTCGTTTTACCCTTTCCCTAACGTGCAGAAATGCCGCAAACTGTTCAGGAATAGGGAGTTTAAGAATCCAAACGGTAAACGTAAACTTTACGACAAACATGGTTTATCGTTCGTGACATGGAAATAACGTAAACACAGTTAAGATTAATCAACGTAAACGTAAACGGTAAATTGCAAGACCACACAACCAGGAAGAACTACAATCCTTTGGTGCAACGCGAAGATTTCTATACAAAGGGCGGTCAATGATCAGCGTTCATAGACTAGTTCCCGTCTTTGCCGCTTCACCCGCTGGCGCTCCTCGGGGAGCGCGGTGGCACAATGGTTAGAGCGTTGGACTCGTGATCGGAAGGTTGCGGGTTCAATCCCTGGCTGTGCCACTCTGTATACTCTCAACTGGCCTGAAATGTCCATGTGTGCGCTTGATTGTAGCTGCCCTTGGTTTCTACAGAAATGTTTCTGGATTAGGCTGGGTAATAATGTGAAGTGCCTTGACACTTAAATGTAAAAGGCACTATAAGCCCACACATTATTATTATTATCTTCGCTATACAAAGACAGGCACGGGCCGCCATTCTGACGGGTGTTATGACGCCACGAGCTATGTTTGTTCGGGAAACCCCTCCATTATCCAAGATGGCGTCATGTGGTAGATAGTGGAAAGTGAGCTATGAAGCCGAGAAGTTTGAGAGCATCAGAAGTGGATGTTTGCAAGACACCTGATTATTTCGATGCGAAAAGAGCGTGTGCAGTGGCGTGGATATAAATCCCTGTCAGAGTGACAGCCCCTGCCTGTCTTGAATGAATGAATGAATTTATTGTTACAACGATTTGTATAGGGGAACAGGAGTGCCAATGGGTCGAGCGGCAAAGACGAGAACCAGTCTACAGCGTTCACGTCACCCCCAAACGACCAAAAGGCCAAAAGAGCGTTCGTCCGTCCGTAAAAACCTATGAATACGACATTCTATGACATGTTATGCTATACATGATGTTTCGGGTGAACAGCTTTGGCCTGGTTCACAACAAATTCCTGGAAATTGAATGCAATAGAACTGACTTACGCAAGTCACAAGGGGCAGTGAAACGTATCACAATACAATTTGACCTCCTTTGCCGAACGTGAAGGAGGAAACGTTCAAACGCTAGTGAAATGGCATGTTGACATTAATGTCGTAAAGTTCACGTTTATCGTTTGGATTCTTAAACTCCCTAATGATAAAGACAGTGAACGGAACCTTTCAAGAATATGCGGAGAGGTTGCCGAATGAATGCGGATTGACTAAAATTTGCATTCCGCGTCTTGTCCGCGCCCTAGTGGACGCTAGGTTTTAGGAGCCGGTGCTGCCGAAAGATATGAATCTGGTTGATATACGCCGAGCATTTATCGACCATGTCCAGAGGCGAGGCACAGACCGCAATGATCATCCGTCGCTCAAGCACCGAAACGGGTCCTTAAAGCGGATTACAGTTTGACTGGCTAGTTTGGTGCCATTTGTAACACCCACGCCTATTCGCCATCAACTGAGAACCGAAGCAGTTTCAGACCGTGGTTGGACGTGTAGCAGGTCGAAACTGCAGTGCAATCAAAAGGTAGGAAATGAAAGGGCCAGAAATTCCTGGAAAATGAATTGCGAAATCAATGCGAAATGTATGCCAAGCGTCAAAACAACTTCCAGAAGATCAGATATGACATATCTTCATATTTGGTATGCCAAGTGTCAAAATGACGAAAACAACTTGAGACTGACTTTCACTGTTGTCTTGCAGCTCTTTATATGAAGAGAACAATGCGTATCGATCCACAACACATTCTGTTGATATGTAGATGAATGTCAATTGATATGGCCATGATTTAGCAGATCATCAGCCAATTTTCTGACATGTCCAATCACAAAATCAATTGTGGAGGTGATCTAACGCAAATACGGCCTACATTGTATACCTTCTTTGCCTGTGCCGAGTTGATTATGTTTATCGCGAAGCAGAGATAAGGGAGTAAGAAATGAAAGTGGAAAATAATAAGCGAGAAATTTTGCATTTTGCGCGAATTTTCAAATTACTCGAATTGGGATAGATTTTTTCCCATTTCAGGAAATTTTCTTAACATGACATGATATGCTAAATTATATGATAAATGGGAAAAACTTCCACCCAATTTGAGAAACTTTCCACTTTTATTTCCTACTCCCTTTACTTATAGATTTAGATTCTTAGTCGGCTCAATATATGAAAAGAAACCTGCCAAATTGGGAACACATTAATCCAACCCCGAATCATATGACAACTTGCCAAATGATCCACTTCACTGAGAGACCCCAGCTTGAAAGTTATTAAGTTAAGACATACATGTAAGTTCATTTTCAGAATCATTGAATTAGCCGAGTTGCTGGACCGACATGTCCTCCACTGCGTCACACCAGCTTATCACCCGACCGTGCAGATCAGGGCCGACCGCACAGGAAGACCGATAGTGCTTTCGGTACCGGTGTACCTGTCGGCGGTTTAGTTAATGGGAAAATGCGTTATAACTTGCGATTTTTCGAGCGATTTTCTAGGCGACCGACCTTGCGACCACAGCAGCGACTGAACATATTTTCAGTTTTTTTAGTTTTTGTTGACTCGTTTGCGAAAAATGCTTCCTTGGAAGAGCAGTGATGTCGTGGATGACATCACTGATCGACCTCAAAGGTAATTATCGCATGCGACGTCGTAGTCGCATCGGTAGTCGCCCCCATTTTAGTCGCTAGTGTGCGGCACCCTACGACATCACTGATCTTCCAAGGAATCATTTGTCGCAAACGAGTCAACAAAGACTAAAAAAACTGAAAATATGTTCAGTCGCTGCCATGGTCGCAAGGCCGGTCGCCGAGAAAATCGCTCGAAAAATCGCTAGTGTGCGGTGCCATTAGACTAGTACCTGGTCCTACCGATGGTGTCGCTTTTGAATGGTAGGACCAGTCTTGGCTGCCATTTGTGGAGGAATTCTGACAGTGACGTCACTTGAAAATTTTATGTAAATTATGTAAATTTATTCAATTCTCAATACGGCTGACGTACCAGAATGCAGATAGAAGGTGACCGACCTTTGACCCAGGAAATTCACCAATCACGCTGGGGGTTTTCCATGTTAAAAATAGAAAATCTAGTATCAACATAATGATAATAAACAAGAAGTCAATCTCCAGAATTCACGAATTTTCGACCCCAACCGGGGTCTTTTTCAAGTGGAACTTTACAATCTGAAACTCTAGAAAAGACTTTTCTAGAGTGACGCGTGACGTAAACTTTTCTAGAGTTTCAGATTGTAAAGTTCCACTTGAAAAAGACCCCGGTTGGGGTCGAAAATTCGTGAATTCTGGAGATTGACTTCTTGTTTATTATCATTTTGTGTGTCAATTTTGTGCCTTTTGTACCTTGTAGTATCAACATAATAGTTCACATACTTACCACCTGCGCCAGCACCGACCAATCAGAGACACGAAGGCGGTAGGCACGCCCGGTCCTAACATATGCAAAAGCCCGATGTAAAATAGTTAGGATCGGGTACCAGTCTACGGTGCCATTTACTGCCATAGACGTCGCTAGCACTATCAGACTTTCTGTGCGGTCGGCCTGATCTGCACAGTCAGGTGATAAGCTGGCGTGACGCAATGGAGGACATGTCAGTCTACCAACTCGGCTAATTCAAAGATTGTGAAATGAACTGTGACGATGTCTTATTGCCGCTGCATTTGCAAGCCTATTGTTCATCAGTCCTAGGTTTTCGCAAGTTACCAAGCTATCACATTATTTTCAGTTTTTGGCCCAGCGCCATTCCTTGCTATCATCATGTTGTGAGTAGGGGAGTCCCTAAATTCAGATCCAGTCTCAGTTTTAGATTTATGTTCGGTTCCACGCTCATATTCACTTACATTATCTATATTGCCATTTAAATTCATGAAAGAGTCCATAAAATTGAAGCGATTGCTTCAAAAAATGTATTTAGAAATAGTTAAAATTGTCGGAAAATGATGATGGAGTCAATCCGCAGAGAAATAAGCTTTTTCTGGTCTTTGAAAGCAGTATTTGTTGTCGTTATCGTATTGTTCCAGTTGGAAAGAGCGGATGAGGAAACTGGTGAGTGCATTTTATTAGAGCAGGCGTAATATTTTTCCCACTGCCCCCCCCCCCTTCGACAACTTCTCCCAACAACAAAAGACTGACGGCATCAGCCGCGGCGTGACAATGTGGAGCCACAGATAAACATGTTTGTCTGTTTTTAAGTGTCCGCCAAACAAGAAAGCGGGCACTGGCACACGGGGGCATTCTCAGACAGTACAATTCGTATATGCAATGATCCACCTTCGACATCTTAAACTGTAAGATACAAAAATACTTGAGGAAAACATGTTCAGGACACCTTTATCTTTTCGTACATATACCACACCTGGTGGTCGCAATTGGTGCTCTCTTCACAATAGTTTGGCATACGTTTTGGAGGGGGAACATTGAAAAACCCAACTTTTTATCTTTAATCACTGCGCTACATGCAAATCTGAAAATACATGTACATGTATTAACCACCATACTGTATCCGATGTGTTTAGTGGCCGCGGCCGGGAAGATCGTCGTGCCTGGATTTTTTAATTGTACACGTTCCAGGACCCATATTCATAAAACTACTTAAGTCTAAGTGTGGCACTTATCCATTGTTCAACACAAAAGAAAAGAACCACACTTTGACTAAAGTATGTTTATGAACACGGTATTCATAAAAATTCTTATCTTACCGCTGAGGAACCCCTAGCCCAAGTTGCAGACGAAGTCCTGGAAGTTGACAATGGTGATGGGGACTTTCAGCTTTTAGATGAGAACGAGTAAGATCGTGTTTCCACGAGGCGTTTGCGGGCGTGGATTAGGAGGCGGGCGCAGGTGCGAGTGAAATAGCTAAAGGGAAATACATGTACGTTGGATGGATTTTTTGACAGCGCGGTTTTAACCGTGTTGAACCGCCTTCAGAACCGCCCTTGTGTGAGGCCTGCTTTCGCCATATTCGATAACGATGATTTGGAATGAATGGGTTAACGCATGATTTAGGGTCGAGCTTCAATCTTTACTAATTAAAGGCAAATTACTACCCTATATTTTTTCACTAGATTTGACGCCATTTGCATCATATTAGGTCCGAGAGGCCAGCCTTGGGGCACATGGTGTATGAACGTTGCCCCCAGGGCTGCACAGAGAGATTTCTCAAAATTCATCATGTGCTTGCTTTAATTGGATAATAAGTCGCCCAATATGGTGCAAAATAGTTTTTTGTGATATCTTTGCGGAAATTCCTTTGATTGAAAAATCCGGGTTGATGAAAGGTATCAGATGCAAAAGGAATTTTCGAAATATCTCAAAAGGTGTAGAAATGAGAGCAGTTTTAGTGAAGACACCTAGTAACAAAACATGAGTAGTATTCATATGCAAATAACCCACGCACGCGAGTTAGTGATCAGTTGTGATCATATGCTGCTGATAAAAATCAACATTTTTATTATGTAATTTTTTGTCATTTTTGTTGTGGTTTTGATAGACTGCAACTTTCTAATATGTCGAGTAGTTGCTGAGGTATTTGAGGTTATCAAAAATTTGATGATTTGATATTTTCATGCTTCTCAGGAAATTGTGATGCCATTAGGTAAGCACAACCTCAGAATATTGATTTACAAAGTTTCTGAACTCTTTTGTGTTAAGGGCAAGCCGACGTTTTGAATTTTTGGAGCATTGGAAGTAAAACATGTCAAAATACCATAAAAGTACAAGTTGTATGACGAAAATGAAGGCACCTGCGTGGTCTGTCAGTCGAAAGGAATTGAATGAGACGGGTCTTAGAATGCACTAATTAGCTAATAAGCTGAAACAAAAGACTAGTATATGTTGTCGGGACACTTTCCCAAGATATGATACATTTTGAAGGTCAAACACCTTGCTTATCATAAAGTTCGAGGTATTTTCTACCCAGTCCACCCCTTTTGGTAGCAATATTTTCAACAGATATAGAGTACTCCACAAGTGAATTTCATGAATGGTGCCAATTAGTCCAAAACAAGGCGGCCATATTGGATCTGGATTTTACTTCCTGGTTCTCTTCTAATGTACTGAGCATGTATGGTGTCTATGAAGTGCTGGTCAAGACACGCTTGCCACCCCAGGTTCTATGGGTTTGTGACATTGCTGCCACTCCCTGAATGTGTCATTTACATGCTTCTTCTCTGAGAAAATTATACCTGTTTTTCATGTTTGGTGGATTTCTTTATTATTGATTATGTAATGAAATTAAGCTGTAATTCTTGGGACTTTGCTCATTTTCTGTTTCTATAAAGTGCAGTGATCACGTTGGACCATAAAAACAGTCAACTGGAGGTGTCTTTATTGCTTTTCTCATAGGGGCCTCAATTCAAGGAATATGAAAATGTCAAACAACGGCTTTCCCTTAATATAACTGGGCAGAAATATTGCACATTTTTAGCTCACCTGTGAGCTAGTCGCCACGCTGTGCCGCTGTCCGTCGTGGTAGTCCGTTAGCAGGGCACATTTCGCAACCGTTGGGGCTATTGATTTGAAACTTGGTACATATATACCCCAGGTCAGTTGACCTATATCGGTCCGATTCGATTCTTCGCTTGGCCACCAGGTGGCCAAAACCAAACACACAGAAAGTGCAATAACACCTGAACTAATGACTGAATCATCTCCAAATTTTGGTGTATCTATAGGATACATAAGGCCAAGTTCAGACGTCGCTCTAACGAGGCGTCGAATACAAATGAATTTGGTACTACCGTAGCGCGACGCATAGGCCATCCGATTCAAGCGGGTGATCCACTGTCGCGATTTTGGCTTGAGACGCGCTTACGTTCCCTTGCGGTTACCTTATAAGGACTTCCGATTGCCATATAAGGCGATCGCAAGGGAACGCAACCCCGTCTCAAGCCCAAATCGCGACAGTGGATTCGCCGCTTCATTCGTCAATGGATAGTACGTCTGACGTCGAATTTAATTCACTTCAGACGTCGCTCTCCAGACGGATCTAAATGAGGAATTGTATTCGACGCGTCGTTAGAGCAACGTCTGAACTTGGCCTTACATACATAACGGGTTTTTGATTTGACCTACTTTTCAAGGTCACAGAGGCCAAAGTTCTACAAAAGTTACGAACCTGCCACAGTTCGTATTATCGAGAGTTTTTGTCATCAGCAACAGTTTTCTTTTTTTCCAGACAGACACAGCAACCAGTGTCCATACGGCGAATACTACGAGCCGTCAATATCAAAGTGCCACTCGTGTGTCATGGCCTGTAAACTCAGTCCTGAGAATTGCAAGGAGAAAGGATGTGAAGGTAAAAAAGGCTGAAATTGGTGCACTGCTTCGATTGTTTTCACTTTCACATGAAGCAACTTTGTGAAATTTGTTCATTTGGGGCCACAGCCCATGGGGAAAGCATGCGACAGCTGATTGTTACTTCGTAGTGAAGTCATAAGAGGCTGCGTAAAAATTTGCTCCAGTCAACTGACTTGACAAATTCATTATTTTATTCGTTGCTTAATATACATGTAGCCTATCGGCATGATAGCCTGCACCCTGCCTCATAAAAGCAGACGCTGCAATCTTGTGTGATCAACTCCAACAACAGCATCTGTCGTCAATGCTTATTAGAACCTACCACCATGTCTGATAGCCTCCCTACAACACAACCTGCCACCATGTCTGATAGCCTCCCAACAACAGAACCTGCCACCATGTCTGATAGCCTCCCAACAATAGAACCTGTCACCATGTCTGATAGCCT
>NMRB01005324.1:12402-22758 GCA_002633025.1 Notospermus geniculatus
CAAACAATAGAATTTTCATTGCTTGCGAGACATTTTAGCGCCCGTCAAATGGAAAGGCCTGCATCATGTCTGACGGCCTCCCAACAACAGAACCTACCACCATGACCCCCATGTCTGATAGCCCCCCAACAACAGAACCTGCCGCCATGTAACCCGAAAGCACTGCATACATGTACTTTTTGCGGCCCTTTCTCAGTGTCTTATTCTGTGAAATCATGGAGGTATTATGGTAAGATCTACATTGGGCTACGGCCATACTGAATATGCTACGCCGGCACCACCCCTCCAGACCGACTCCTCCCGCCGCTGTGAAAACGGGTCGCGAGTCGCCACAGTCCCCTAAAGCGGGTGATCCATTTCTGTCGCGATTTTGGCTTGAGACGGGGTTGCGTTCCCTTGCGGTTACCTTATAAGGACTTCCGATTGCCATATAAGGCGATCGCAACGGACCGCAACCCCGTCTCAAGCCCAAATCGCGACAGTGGATTCGCCGCTTAAGGGACTACGTCATACACTTCATTCAGCTCATTCCAGTTCAATTCCCTGCAGCTCATGCACTTCCTTCCATTTAACCTTATCTCACTGCATATAATCCATCGTCTCCTTTCCTTCCACCTCCTTCTATAGAAGAGGTTCATCTGAGGCCTGGCCCCTTCCTGAAACAGGATCGCCATCCGGCCTAACCATTCTGACCAACCTTCATCTTTCCAAGATTCTACATACACGGCCATCTGAGCGAACCCAGCATGCCGAACACGCCTGGACATTCCCTAATTGTCAGGGTGACCCTCCGGCACCGCTTATCCTGAGTCAGGATTACCGTCTCTTCAAACTCAACACGGCCATCTAGATGAGGCGAACCTAGCCTGCCGTGCTTGCCAGGGCCTACCCCGATCGTCAGGGTTACCCTCCTCCGGCACGGCCTATCCCGAGTCAGGATTACCATCTCTTCAAACTCACACACGGCCATCTAGGCCAACCTAGCCTGCCGTGTCCTTGCCTGGGCCTACCCTGAGCGTCAGGGTTACCGTCCGGCTCGGCCTATCCCAACTCGGGATTACCGTCTCTTCCAAATAACATACGGCCATCTGGGCGAACCCAGCCTACCGTCCTTGCCTGGGCCTATCCAGATCGACAGGATTACCGTCCGGCATAAAGCGGGTGATCCACTGTCGCGATTTTGGCTTGAGACGCGGTTGCGTTCCCTTGCGGTTACCATATAAGGACTTCCGATTGCCATATAAGGCGATCGCAAGGCACCGCAACCCCGTCTCAAGCCCAAATCGCGACAGTGGATTCGCCGCTTAAGGCTGTGCACATCTACAGCAGATGTAGGCGTACACATTAAGCACATGAGCTGAGTAAGTAAAACAACACAACGAACGCAGTGAGCGAACAATGCGACCGTCGCGCACGGATTCCAAAACCCAACTGAAGGCACCTTCATGCACACGTGCACATGACGTCACACCACTTCGGATACCCCATTGAACAAACACCTTTCCATTACTTTTGAAACTACTAAAGAGCATCTCCTTGTCTTTTGATGCGGGAAATATCGTTTTCTGCAAGTTGATTATTCGGACGTCTGCAGCGCACGTTTATGGAAAGCTCCAAATTCTCCCAGCGCACTCATCCTTTATTTATTTTTCTCACTGCAGCTTACTACAACCAAAGTCTAATGACGATGGCGACAACAACCATTGCTTCAACGACTCCCGAAAAGACTGAGACGACAACAGCCATTACTTCAAGTCCGACGACTCCCAAAAAGACGAGTGTGACTGAAAATGTACCCGCTGAGACGCTGATTTCAAAGTCTTCGGATTCGCGAACGGAAAGTCTGGAAGTCCCCTTGTTACTTAAAATCACAATATTTCTCCTCGCCATCATTGTCATGGTGATGGTAAAAAAAGAATTGGTCAAGATCTTCACCGCGATCAAAGGATATTATCGTAAGCATGGTGATATGTTTGTAATAGGGAAATTATTGGGGAGGTTTCGATCGCTCAGCGCAAAGGAGTATACTTATTTTGCGCATGCTCCGACCCACGTTGTAGAATACCCAAATACCCGAATACGAAAGCCCGATTAGATATAAATTGTCCGCACACCAAATGTCATTATTGGTGAGCTGGCCGTGAGGCATTCTCACTTAATCATCACTTTAAAAGTGGGTCAATTTTTCGTCTGCATTTTCTCCTTTTCTATTCACGTAATCTACTGATTATCGACGCAATAGCAACTCTTTTGGCGTGAAATCGTGTCCCTTGGTAAGCAATTTGAATAATACAATCGGCTTGCTGTTTTTTGGACGATTTTTTGACAAAATGACGAGATTATTTTTGATGCACTTTCATGCTGGTCCTCTGTCCTCAAGGCTTATTGTATTGTAGGCATATAGCGGAGCGGCTGAAGCAGGGGACCAGTGTTGCACAGTAAAAATGGTCGACATTCTTTTCATCACGTGAGAAGTTTGACGCATTGTGATACCTTTAGTAACCCTAAGGTACTATAGGCTACTTCAACTCATTCTTTTATGTGTAGCAACAATTTTCATGCTTAATTGTTAACTAAGATAATTCAAATACGTGGATTTCACAGTCTTGTTGGCCATTCTTCCTGATCGGTGTGTAGACGTATCGCGAGCACTGGGTCCGGTGCAATTTCGTCCCCAGAGTTCAATCCCACATTAAACTCTGGAGAGGGCTAGACCAGTACTACTTTTGCACAGTGCAACTTTTATAGTAGAAAGCTTAATTTTTTCCATCATAAAATATAGGTTTTCATCAAAAAACTTAGTTTTTGTCAAAAACCTATATTTTGACGAAAAAAAAATGGTTTTATGCCAAACAACCTCCATTTTGTCGACAAAAATGTAAGTTTCAGCACTGAAATGTCCAGTTATTCCATAAAACTAAGTTTATCAGTCAAAAAATCCAAGTGTTTTACTAAAACCAAGTTTTGTGCCATAAAAAGTAGGTTTTTGATAAAAACCTAGTACATTATTCATAGTGAGCTAGAAAGTGGATCTTCTGGAACCTCAGCTTTGTGCACCATGTCGGATACTTTTTACAAACTCTCTCCAAACTCAATCTTTGTTGGACAAATTTAGCAATATCTCAAAATACTGCCCTCGGCAGGTACGTAACCTTATTTTATATGTTTGTTTGAATGTCATAACTTTATTGCCCGTTCAAAAAATGACTTGTCCTTTTACAGCTTTTTGAAACTGAGTTTCTTACTGTAAAACAAAAGGGGGTTATATAACAGTCGGTACTGATTGATATTGAGGGTCCCTATAAGGTATCTTGCAGCTAACCGACGGAACGGACGTAACGGACGAAACGGTGACTTATAATAAATTACCCGCCCCTTTTCCACACGATTGGCTGTCCAGGCGATCGCTCCTGTAATGACCAACAAAGTGGGCGAAACCATTTGTTTGATACCCCATTATTACATAGGGAAGGCAAATAGTCTTGTCGACAGGCATCAACCGTCATGCTTTGCGCGCCCCGTGTGACAAATTAAGAAATGATGTTTGTTTTGGATCGGCATATATTAGCTTGGCAAAAATCGATACTCATGAAACAAAAGTTGCAATATTAAAGAAAGTTTCAAAATTTTACTCATTTAATAATTCCCTCCGCACAAAATCTCTTATTCTGCGACGAAGTGCTTCATCAGTGTGGCCATCATAAGTATCTCGCAATATCTGGGCAGGCAAGTCTCCTCGGACATGCGCAAGGATGCGATGGTAATTATTCCGGTGAATATGCCAGGCATTTCTGATGGCGTCTTTTTCTGGCTGTGTCATTGGCCGTCTTACTCTTCTCTCAGCCGTTTTGATGATGCAGCAAACACATGAATACAATATACATACGCTGACAATGGTCACAAAACATTTGTGACGTAATCTCCCTGTCACCCCTATCGAGCCCATTGAGTAGCGCCATCCATGAATTAGATCTTGGCCAATAGACTGACAGACCTTATTACATTATGCCGAAGGCGTGGTGACGAAAATCATTCTNCCGAAGGCGTGGTGACGAAAATCATTCTCCAAGCGTGGGGTAGATTGGCGGTAGGGGCATTCATAGTGTAAGACTGTAGTATGGAGACATTTTGTTGGAGAATATCGTACTATACGTCGCCGTATAAGTAATTTTCGTCCGTTACGTCGCTTAGCTGCAAGATACCTATAAAATCAATTTAATGTGGACATTAAATCGATTTAATGTGGACATTAAATCGATTTAATACCACCATTAATTCGATTTAATGTCCACAATAAATCGATTTAATGTGGACATATAAAAATCAAATCCTATTGGTCGATTTAATGTGGAGATTAATTCGATGAATTAATGTGGATATTAATTCAGAATTATGTCCACTCTGGCGTGCGATACACGAAGACTGCTTGTGCATGTTGACAATTCCGATCCCTTTATTTCCTGGTTGAGATCTTCAAAACCACAGCGCATTTATTGTATATCGGCGTCGTTGTATGCAAGTAGTCACATTGTCGCGCAAATAGAAAGAGGTTGGCGAATCGATCATAGGGTTGTGGGTTCGAATCTCGGTACCATAACAGATTATTTTTCGTTTTTTCTCATTTGGCAGCTGTGCTCAGATCTTTCTTCATCACGAGCGTGGTGGCAAGTGAAACCATCTGTGACCGTCCGAGAGGGTGTATCGTTTTCAGAGATAGTTTGGAAGTGCCTTGTGGCTGTTCGTAATTTCTACCTCTGCCGCTTGGGTTTTATATCTATTAAGTTCAGCTTTAAGTTGTTTGCGACAAGTTGTTTGATTAACCCGGTTTGTCCGGGATGTTTCGCGACTGTTCGGATGCCTATCCTATGTGTCTTGCATGAGGGAGGGCCCNCATCCATGGTTGTTCAAGGTGGGAAATCTTAGTGTGGAATCGCGAATAAACGTCCTCTAGAACAGTAGTGATGATTTCCGAAAGGACACTTTTGGGCCTTCCGAATTCTCTCTCGAGCTCAAGAAGTCTGTTGGGATAGACGAGCCTCCGCAAAAGCATGCATAAATTATCATGTCCACTCACAATACACCCATGTTCACATTTGTACACTGGTGGAATTACAAGGGCATCGGCGAGTCGGCGAATTTCATCTTTAGTGAACCTGAACATAGCTTTACACTGCTCATCATTGAAGTTACTGATGTTGAATCGTTCGAATTGAGGATCAAACGTTGATTCACGAGTAATTTGACCTTTATCTAATGCGTATAACAAGAAATCGTCGTCATCTGCAAGAGCTGCCAGCTCGACCAAACTCAAATCGCCCGCCATTTTCACTTCGATGCAAGGCTGACATCTGTCGGCCGACTCTCAAATCGCGCCGCGGCGCCGGCGTAGCAGAACCGAATATACAACGTCCCGTCTCCGAGATCGGGATCGGCGTAGCCTATCCCGGAGCCGATCTCGGAAACGGGATAGCAGAACCTGTCTAATTATGTACCATCACGTTAGGAGAAAATTTGCCTACGATGAGTATCTGAAAATAGCCCCTAATCAAACCAAAGACTGATTAAAATGAAATGAATCGGCAGATTCCTTAAAAATAACTTAATTACTCAATGTCGCTCACGCAGCTGACCATCGCTGTGCACAGAGTCTGGCCTGGTGCATAGGCCTTCTAAATGAAACTACAAATACTATCAGGAAGTATTAGAACAATGTTGGTTGTAATAAGCAGTCACACTAGACCTGATAAATTGTATGCAGTTTTCTGTAAAAAACAACAAAAACATATGAAACAGGAATGACCGTTCAATTAAGTTAGGTTTTCATTAATCCTTCATAAATGGCTAGGGTCCTGAGTTTAGGCTAGTTCCTTTATCCCCAACCCAGATCTGCACATTAATTTGACTATATAAAATAGGCATACTTGTGCAAAAGACATTTAAGACATTATTTTGCTGTGAAACAACCTTTACAAAATGTGGCAGGGGAAGCCTTTGGTTAGAGCTAGCTTAATCCAAAATCTCAAGAAATACCTCATATACGAGATATTTCAATACTAATACATGAATTGTGGAATTCGTATCTCACTCACTGAGACTGGTGGTGATGGTGAGATAGGCTGAAAGGGTAAATGTCGTCCTGGGTATATACAAAGATTACCCAGGATCTCCGTCTTCACTAAAACAATACCCTGGGTGTAGTTTCGGTAGCCGAACATCACCCAGCATCCGCAATCGGTGCCTAGGAACGAGTCCTATTTAGAAATCCCGTGGAATCTCGCGGTCTCGCGCCGGGATACTTGTTGAGTTTAACTTTTCATGACATTCTTCAGGCGGTCACGTGACCACGGGCGAGACAACCTCGAATCCAGGTGTCATACTACGATGCTGGGTGATGTGAAGATTGAGATCCTGGGTAATCTTTGTATATACCCAGGACGACATTTACCCTTTCAGCGTGAGATAGTGACAATAGATTCAATAATTTTTCCGCAAAACTTAGAGCTAGCAAAGTCAATTTTCATTGCATGCATTTCATAGCTTTATGTGTAGTCTTGTCTGCCAAAGCTTGTTAAAGCCGCACAGTATGTACAGGTAATCACATCCAGTTCGGCCGAATTTTAGTGCAACCTCGTTTACAGGCATGCGTAATGTATAGAACCATAGAACCACACATTATAGCATTATCCTGTATCGAGGTTCGGGGAATCCCCGTGGGGAATCCCCAATGCTGCGTGTAGTCTTGCGCAGCCAGCCGTTTCATTCCACAGTACTGCAATAACGGATTCCCAGATTCGAAACAGCGCCTGGGTGACCGAGACTATGCTCGCCGATTATAACCCACCTGTCTAAACTGTGCGGCTTTAAATATCATGATATAGGTGGTATAATAACCGAAGTCGTCCTCCAGAAATTTTGCCAATTTTCGACCCCAAACTGGGTCTTTCTCAGGCTGGAACTTTCAAGTAGAGCTACCAGAAGGAGCTACCAGCCTGAAGAAAACCCCGGTTGGGGTCGAAAATTCGCAAAATCTCTGGAGGACGACTTCGGTTGTTATATCATTTTGTGTGTCGCTTTTGTGCTCTATCTTTGGATGATATACGTGGCTTAGCAAACTCATAATTTGTGAATGTAGTTTGCCTGTCTCTTGTTAGCGGTATCTCCTGTATCCCCATCAACTTTCTAAGTTTTAGATGAATGTTGTTTTTTGTCTCTTTGTCACACCTTGCAATGGATTTGAATATCCACCTGCCTGAATTGCTGTCCATGCAGGCTTTCCCATCACACAGCCTGAAAATCTCAAACTTTGGGTCAACCCTCTCTCTATGCTCTTGAATTCAAAATTGGGCATGGCTAGTGTTGACCCCAAGAAATGAGACCATCTTTGTTCAAGACAAGCCTGAAGACGACCCCCAGTTGGGGTCGAAAATTTGCTAAAATTTCTGGAGGACAACTTCGGTTATTATATGGATCGAGTTATCTGGGGACAAATTATCAGGGTGGGGGGATTATCCGGGGGCGAATAATTTTCTAACAATCCTACATACCATAGAACGATTGGCTTGTGTTAATGACGCATATAGGTACTAAAGGGGGGAGCTTGACCCGGTGTGACACTGTGTCGCTTTCAGTCCCAGATACATTCCTTCATGGAAATGAACAAGTGTCAGAAATACGAGATCCAGTCAAAGCCAAAAGTTGTATTTTACGACAGCATTGATGACCCGTATGGAGAGAGAAAATTATATATCACAAAGGCGGGCCGACTGATAATTCGAGATAGTCGGAAACCCTATATTTACTTGTGGGACACCCAGTTCCGATACAAATCTAAGGTTTATATCGCATTTAGGAATCCTTGGCGTTTATCCATATCTGGGGAACGCAACGGTCATATCATCCTGACATGGATCTGTAAAGACGTTCATTCACCTAATTTAGAACCCTTTACACGACAACGCCATCTCTTATTCGATGTCAACAAGGCAAAACTATTAGGCGATGTGATGTTCTCAAAGGCGTGGGGAGAGGTTAACGATCGGTATACGAATTGTAACCTACATATTCAGGCAAACCAGGCTTTTGTTTTTTGTCGTCACCCCCGCCTGCAAGATTCTTGCACATTTTATGATATCACACAACAAAGGAAACCCATTTTGTTTTTTATCAGACGAAAGTCAATTAAATGTTCCTATCAAAATCCGTGGCATATCCTTACACAAAATGGTGACCTCGTAATTATTGATCGATATAAAGCGAGGTCTATTAAGATGACCATTTCGATTTTCGTTTGCCACAGAAAACATGATTACAGTCAAGTTTCCAAACCAATTGAGTCGTTATCTTTCCATGATTTACACATATCGAGGGATCCTATTCATGCAACCTGGGATGAAAAAAACCGCCGTGTCTTAGTGTATCACTGCCATTCTCTCATGGAATATAGAATGCTTGATTTCGTAAAGAAATATACTTCACCTGCGGGTACGAAGCATTTTCGACGTCAGTACGAAAATATGTACACAATCTTAAAGAAACATTCAGTCGGCGTACAACCTTTGTTAGACCAATCAGGGAACTTGTACCTTTTGTTCGATCAGAAAACTGGTCAGAAAAATTCATTGAATCTTATTAGACGACTCCTGGGTGACGTCTATGTATGTAAAAGCTGGACCCAACCCAGTCGAGCATGGAAATCACTACCTCTCTGCGATCGTGTTAAAGTCTATGGAGTTAAGAATGCTGCCAAGTAATGTAGGCCTTTACATTCAACAATTTGTTCTTGCTGCTGTATTTGGTTTATCTTCATGATGAATACAAGGGGACGCAAGCTCATAGGAGTAAGCATCTTGTGGCAATGTAGTCGATATGGTTGAACAAATTCCTTGTATAGGCCTACTTTCTTGACTTGTTATACTACAGCCACATGAATTTTTACGCGGCGCATTATGGTTATTGTTTCCACATTTAGATCATCCCAACGGGAACGTTTCCGCACTTTTTCCAAGCTTACAGATGACTGTCTCAATCGTTCAGCTTCACGACCAATTGGTGTCTCTGACTCGGATTCGGCAAACCACTTTGCAACCTTCTTTGACAAGAAGATTGTCAACCTTCGTAATGAGCTGGACGGCCATGTTTTACCACCCAGCCAGGTTGTTTCGAGTAGGGATGACAAGTCTCAGCTAATTTTGTCATCACATTTTGAACCAACTACCGCTGATGAACTCAAGAAAATCATCAGATCTACTCAAGTGAAAACATGTTCTCTAGATCCGATACCTGGCTCATTACTGAAGGACACCTTACCTGTCATTTTAGCTCAACTTGCAGATCTCGTCAACAAATCCCTAAGAACTGGTGTGTTTCCCGATTCCATGAAACTTGCAACAGTCACCCCACTCTTGAAAAGTACCTGCGCCGATGAGTCTGATCTAAAAACTATAGGCTTGTCTCTAATCTGTCGTACTTCTCCAAGCTGCTCGAACGGGTTGTTGCTGCGCGTCTGCATAGACATCTCCAAGAGGGTATTCGAAAAACCTGGACTGAGAAACACTCGATTGGATTGGATTGGATTGGACTGTGACTCACTGCTATCCACCACCTGGATTCTGTATCCACGGGTCTTCATGGTCAAAACGTACCCAGGTCAAAACGTCCTTTGTTTATGCAATAATTCAAATCAGAACATGGGTAGGCCCTGGGCCCAGAGATATTCGAAAGCTAGTGTTTTGATTCAGGGTTTTCAATAGCCTATACAAGTATGGATACTCTTTTAGAACAAACTACTGAATTGACTGCAAGGAAACTGAAAATGCTCCAAAACAACCGACTGAATGAGTGTACTGGTGTTAAAAATAAAAGAATGCAGAAAATGAAACCTGTATAAATGGTACCAGTATTTAAAACCTCTCTATTAAAGACAGCTTCACCACTGACTGTGATGGTGTCCTGATTACGGAGGTCAAAATGAATAGAAAGTATCTACCAGTTTGGAACTGAATTTCGGTGTCCTTAATATAGAGGTGTCCTGCTGACAGAGGTGTCGGCTAAGAGGTCCCACTTCAGTTCCCTCTGGAGACACATTTTTCATATGCCTCCAAAGTTCATATCACAGGACCAACACAATCAGACATGAGATCATGCAACATCTTTCCTAAGATATTCACTGCATATTCGATTGCTTCGGACAGAACATGTATACCATTTCACAATTCTTCGGCAAACAGGCCTATATCAGCTGACATCATTTTAATTTCCGTAAGGTCATCAGACATGTGGCAATGACTGGCAGGTGGTGGAGAGCAGTGAGGCACAGTCTAATCCAATCCAGTGTTTCTCAGTCCAGGGTTTTCGAAT
>NMRB01005325.1:0-20487 GCA_002633025.1 Notospermus geniculatus
CTATACATGGAACCATGCCATTGGGAGTATGGTACTCAGAAGGGTCACATCCCAGAAAGTGTTCTGTTATGTGTGGAATATGAATAAAATGCTATTTGAATGGATAATTTGGATACCCTGTTATTGCTGGTGGGCAGAACCTCGCGTTAGTGGGCACAACCTTGGGTATGATGGTCAAACTGAAAAAGCTGGCAGTGTGGTGAGTTGGAGCATGTTCTATATGATTTAAATGATGCATGTGCGTTCTTCATCTTCAGGGATTACAACACTACAATGTGTGTGATAGTCTGATAGTGATAATCTGTTTCACTGCTTGATGGCAACTGGATTTTTGATATGTTATAAAAGAAACAACGTTCTATTGCGGCAGGTACGCGGAAAAAATCCCCCCAGAAAAAAATCGCCCAGAAAAAATCCACCAAGAAAAAAATCCCATTTGGGTACAGTAGGAAAAAATCCCCCTTTTGGTAAAACATAGGAAAACATGTCCTCTTCTTACGATGTCATAGTGTATAGCCTCAATGTTCTTGATTCCTAACTGATTCAAGTCTCTTAATATTTGGATGATAGAGTTTATATTTAAGCCACATTATTTACAGCCGGCCTGTGATGTCGCCGGCAAAGGTTTGGCATCAACCTGTACCAACTTTCATTCGTTGCTGCCATAGCTAGTTACATGTACTGTACAGTGATGTTTCCTATTCTGCTCAGATGTCAATGGTCATTTAGGTAAGATTGCCATTTTTATACCAGTACACAAAAATATATTGCCTAAATGCTGACATACCAAATCTAGGATTTGTGGCAAATTATCATGAAAATGTGTGAATTTCAAAATATCAAGAACTTTTTTTAGAAACCCCAATTTTCATTTCAAAATTATCCTGATATGATTCCTAAGAAATTCTGTGAAAAAAGTTTCGAAAATCTCTTTTCGTTTTCAGGAAATATCAAAATAATATTAATAATATTATAATAATATATTTTTCTGATGATATTATCATCAGAAAAACATGCTACATTCTGGGGGCATTTTAAGACTTTTGTTAAAGTCTATTGAAGTAAAAATGATGGAATAATCAGCAGGAACTTATTGTTCATGACGAGTTTTTGTTGCCGAGGGAAAAATTAAAATATGCGAATAATTTTGCAAGATATCACATTCATACAAATTGATGATATTCTGAAATATCAGGAAAATGAGAAACGATTTTTAACATTTTTTTCACAGGAATTCATAGGGTCGACTGGTGAATGATATCCTGCTGATTTTCAATTCAAAATTCTGAATTTTGAAAGATGGCTTTTTTGTGATATATTGAAATCATGATATTTTAGTGATATTTTGTCAGAAACCCTCATTTTTTAACGAGACTGTACTTTCTCGCCAAATTTTGCATTCTGTGTGGCCAGGTGGGCCACGTGCGGGGTGGGGGTAGGGTCACAACAGACAAGATAAAAAAAACTTTCTTCAGTTTTTATTTTAGGTCTTGGGAAGTACATTGAAGTATGGTGAAGTACGAAGCAATTATTTCCTGTGGGATTTTTCCTACCGGTACTTTACCAAACAGGGGATTTTTTCCTACTTGACCAAAAGGAGATTCCTTCCAGGGTTTTTTCCTTTTGCCAAAAAGTTGATTTTTTTCTGGGGGATTTTTTCCAGGTGAATATTTTCCTGGGGGATTTTTCCCTACATTCATTGCAGCAGGGCATGGGGTCGACATGAAAGACTCCCTTTTCTTGGCCTGATTTCAGTGTTTGCCGATTCCTTTGCAGGTCTGATATCTTTTTTTCTGTGACGCTATCAACCAAACTTTTTGTTTTAGCCACCAAAAAATCTATAAGGGGAATTCCTCCCATTATACTAGTACACGCGTAGTATGTGTCTCCAATGTGAAATCGTCAGCTCAGTGACTCCAGCAAGCTATAAGACTCAGGTCCAATGTTCAGTGGATGATGTTGGTGACGATTTCCGTATAGTAGGCTACCTGTATCGTCGTATATTCTACACAGCACATATCCAAGTTACACTATGAGCAGTGTCTATCTATAGCAGGAAACCCTCTACTTGTTATGCAATGGCCCTGACTGGTGTTCACCTGAGACGGTGGGGTGAGCTGAAGTTTATCTTGACTCAAGTGGCACAGCAGGAGGTACCAGATGAAGTTGGCTCAGGCGAGAACATGGAGCTCGTGCGACATGGGCCTATTGTTTTGCAAAGTTTCAGGTCCAGTCGAGTCCACATTGTGCAACAAACCGAAACCAAACGGTATTTTGGAAATGTTGCAAATTGGATGTTTTTGAAATGTTTTGCAAATGTTGATGGTGTAGGCCTAGGAGGCGTGGCATCGGATTTTCTCAACCTCAGATGCCGGGAAATTGCTTCTCAGAGCTTCTGATTTTCAAAATTTTCCTGGGGGAGGTCCCCCAGACCCCCCTCCAAATTGGCGCCAGTGAAGCGCATGCCTTCGACACGCGAGAGTCCAGTGGCCTACAGAACCCACCCCTCGAGAAAATCCTGGATCCGCCCTTGCAGTGGCACTCACAGTTTATTTGCTGGTGTTGTTGTTTTGTATGGAAGAGTAGTGGTGTAAAATACTCCTTGAAATCATGGACAGGGCTCACATTTGGGGGCGACGTGGGGCGAAAATTTTGCCCCAAATCACCCAAAATAACTCCTAGGGAGACATAACATCGCCCCCAACAAACAAAAAATTTAAAGGGGTATATGATCCCCTCTGAAGCATTTTCTGCACCCCAAAATGCCCAAGTCTGCTCCTAATAAATGTCCTAAAATATCATCAAGTGTTAATTTCTTGCAGAGGCTGAAATCAAACAACTTTGTTAGATATGCCGTCCACAAACATGTGACGTCTCCCTCTTGAGAGTGAAGTCTCCCAAAATTTTGAGGAGGGAGACATTATTTCTCCCTAATTTTAGACCCAAGTGTGAGCCCTGTGTTAAGTGTGAAACACTCATTACAGGGTTCAAAATTCACTGCGGCCAACATGGCTCATCATGATGAAAATCTGGGAAATGGCCACAAAGAGCTGGAAATGGCTACAGATGACTAAAAATGAGCCCAATCTTCTGAGGCCATTTTCTGAAAAATGGCCACAAAATGACTTAGGGAATTTTGAGCGCTGCCTTATCATGAAGTATTTAAAGCAAATGGCTCACGGAGTTTGTTTTGATTTTTGATTGGCCCTCTCATAGCGAGTGAATCTAGCCTCCAGGCAATGCCGTGCTCCAGTCATAGGCAAAACTTGTGCAAATATGCGAACGTGCACCTGGGGACGAGGTTCCATTAAAAATTTGTTAAAATGGATTAATGACATTTTCACATTCAGTCGGTGAAAATGTACATTTTGTACTTGTCACATTGATTTCGAAGCGGCAAATTTTGCAGAATACGCCTCCGAAGTTTGGCTATCTGATGCATTTCCCATTAAACTAAAATCCTTTCACTTTTTTCTCACAATGGCGCTTGATATTGAGGACCAACTGTCATGGCGCCCCAACTGAATCAAAACAAACCCCGCGAGCCATTTGCTTTGAACTGATTGATGTAAAATGCTCCTTGAAATAATGAAGGCTATGCATTTTCCAATGAAATTGTTGATACTCAAATAGCCAACACGACCAATGCATTTCAAAAGATGCATTTTGGTATTTGTGTGGTTATTTCTTATCTTTGGCTGTAATTTCAGGAAGCTGCAAGGTTGGGTATCTGTCGCACTGTCCATGCAGGGGAGAACGGTCCAGCAAGTGTTGTCAGAGAGGTAATACAGTCCCCCTTGCTACTGTAAAACAGGAAATTTTTGCGGATGGTTTTTTGCGGACCCACAGTATTTCTCTCTCCCCCAGAATAATATTTTGCGCCTTTTTAATTTGCGGACAGCTCGGCACTGCAAAAACTGCAAAATTAAAATGTATTGTAACAAACTATAAGACCAGCGGAAATTCATTAGTGATATCCCTATTCAACATGATGTAGGCCTATTGGCAAGTGCGAGGTAAAAACCCCTGCTAGGGAGGATGGGCCCAAATTGATTTTCACTTTCGAACTTTTTGCAGGCTATTGAGCAAATGCATGCTCAGCGCATTGGCCACGGATATCATTGCCTTGACGACCCGGCTGTTTACAAGCTCGTGAGGGAGAAAAATATCCATCTAGAAATCTGCCCTTATTCTAGTTTTACAACGGGGTCTTTCTGTGGTGATTTCAAAGAGCACCCTGTCCGAAGGTACAGTTTTAAAAAACCCCAGTTATTTGACATTTACTTTGTAATATTCAATTATCCACTTAAATTGCACTTCATTCCACATCCGAGTGGCACGAGGTTTTCAGCCGATATCCTCGCAACTGCTGGGTCGAATTCGACATACCATCAATTGACTTGTCTTTCTTGCCGGTATCTTTCTGCAATCTTCATTTTTCGCGTAAGGCTGGCATAACGGATCCCTTTCTCAAACCCCTCTAGAAATTCTGTTGATTCCGAAAGTATTCATTTTGGTGGGTTGGCATGTCCCAAAAGTCCAAAATAACATAATGTAAACATCCATGTTTACAAACACTGAATGTAAACAATGAAGTCCTGATATATTATCTTTAATGTAGCTTTCACTTTTCAAGTGCAGCTTTTATTCATCATTTAGGTTCCTTCTAGAATATTTTGCGCCTTTTTAATTTGCGGACAGCTCGGCACTGCAAAAACTGCAAAATTAAAATGTATTGTAACAAACTATAAGACCAGCGGAAATTCATTATATCCCTATTCAACATGATGTAGGCCTATTGGCAAGTGCGAGGTAAAAACCCCTGCTAGGGAGGATGGGCCCAAATTGATTTTCACTTTCGAACTTTTTGCAGGCTATTGAGCAAATGCATGCTCAGCGCATTGGCCACGGATATCATTGCCTTGACGACCCGGTTGTTTACAAGCTCGTGAGGGAGAAAAATATCCATCTAGAAATCTGCCCTTATTCAAGTTTTACAACGGGGTCTTTCTGTGGTGATTTCACAGAGCACCCTGTCCGAAGGTACAGTTTTTAAAAAACCCAGTTATTTGACATTTACCTTGTAATATTCAATTATCCACTTAAATTGCACTTCATTCCACATCCGAGTGGCACGAGGTTTTCAGCCGATATCCTCGCAACTGCTGGGTCGAATTCGACATACCATCAATTGACTTGTCTTTCTTGCCGGTATCTTTCTGCAATCTTCATTTTTCGCGTAAGGGACCATACTTTTAGTACGTACGCACGTTTTCCCGATTCGGCACCCCCCTCCCCCCCTGTACGCAGGCATACGCTGGGCCATTGCCCCCCCTCTGCGTACGTACGCATCGACGATCGTCGGCCGATATTACCAGGAGTCAAACATGGTGAATTGACAGCCAGTAAGAAGAGAAACTTGAAATGGTCGATATATTTAGGGATTTATTCGAGAAATTAACAAATACTAGTAACAACAAGGCACATATCGCACCTGTACAAGCTGAAACATACCTCAGAGAAGATCGTCAGTACAGTCTAGGAGGTAAGGTGTACATATCAATGCCTGGAGAAGGCGTGTANCGAATTCGACATACCATCAATTGACTTGTCTTTCTTGCCGGTATCTTTCTGCAATCTTCATTTTTCGCGTAAGGCTGGCATAACGGATCCCTTTCTCAAACCCCTCTAGAAATTCTGTTGATTCCGAAAGTATTCATTTTGGTGGGTTGGCATGTCCCAAAAGTCCAAAATAACATAATGTAAACATCCATGTTTACAAACACTGAATGTAAACAATGAAGTCCTGATATATTATCTTTAATGTAGCTTTCACTTTTCAAGTGCAGCTTTTATTCATCATTTAGGTTCCTTCTAGACAATGTGAATTTTTCCATCAACACCGATGACCCTGTTGTCACTGGCCACACTCTAAGTGATGAATATGAATTGTGTAAGAAGGATATTCATATGACAGATGGCGATCTTGCTTTTATGGTAAGTTTTATAGACAGGACTTTTTTTTAGCACAGTTTTAGTATATAGAGGTTGTTCACTGACATCACTGAATCATATGACTGACAGTCAAAATGATGAGTGTTCGCGGGCACTCGCAGCAGTTTCCAACATGTTGAAAAATCGCCGAGTAAGCGCGTTGCCCACAAGTTGGCGGGCATACTGCGAATAGTGGAGACACCTTCCCGGGGACATAAGCGGTCAGTGGCCGCTGGCGTGGTGACCCAGATGTAGTTGATCAGAATGAAGTCACCGGCCGGGAGCCAATAGGAGGGCAGGGAATACCCGCAAGTACTCAACAGGTGTAGACACGTTTGCGGGCTATTCGCGGTCGAAACGCAAGCAGGGACTGTTCGCGGTCGAAACGCAAGCAGGGACTGTTCGCGGTGGTAACTGCGAACAGCTTGTGCTCGCGGTCCACGATCCATCAGCGTAAGTTACTCGAAAACTTATGCGTAACAACTCACAGCTTTGGTTTCGCGTAACTCGCCAAAATCGCGTAACTCGCCTCGTAAATCACTGCGTAGCTAGCAAAATTAGCGTAACTCACCTCGTAAGTTACCGTACGCATAACATAGCTCATGAGTTGTTGCATAAGTTACGAGTGACTTACGCAAAGCGCAAGCAGGGGTTATTCGCGGTAGTCATCATGAACAGCCTGTGCTCGCGGTCCGCGCTCCATCAGCGGTACTTTCAGGGGTAGTGTAGACAAGGCTTAACAATACATAAAAGACAAGTCCTTCCATATCAAAGGTACAAGGAGATTCTGTCTCCTCATTGTTACATTATTTCTTGCAGAATCTCAATGCAGCAAAGGCCAGTTTCCTTCCCCCAGATGAGAAAAAGGAGCTGATTGAACAGCTGCAGAAAGCATATGGCCTCAGTGATTGAATCAAAAGTGAGAAAGACACCGGTGGCCTGTCAATGTGCCAGAAGAACACGGATTTAGGTGGCAAAATAAGAAAAATTTTGGGGCCGTATTCATAAAGGTTGTTTAGCCTAATCTGCCTACAAATTCTGCATTACACAGGTTTTAGGCCTAGAAAACTATTCTTCTGTTTTCTGTATGCTGCCTGATCTCTGGCATTTACCCACAAGATATTCACAAGCATCTGCCTTTCCTGCATCTCAGTGTGGGAGGACAAAAGAAAGTGTTGGACAAATTCTAGACAAGCCTGCCTGATCGTTCAACATTTCCTTTGTCCTCTTGGACTCAGACGCAGGACAGTTGGACGCGTGTGATTATCTTGCGGGTAAACGCCTCTGGTGAAGCACCATGCAGACATCAGACAATAGTTTTCTAGGCTTTTAACCTTGTTCACACTGGCGGCGCGGTGCGATGCATTGAAAAGCTGGCCAAGCAGTGTCAGTTTTGACATGGCACGGCGCGACATGGTCGCGTGCGGTTGTCATTGAAATTGTGGTAGAAATGTCCCTGAAAATGATGGCCGTGGTGAAACTCACGTGGCAGGTGATTCGACGTGAAAAAATACTGCAGGAGCAATTGGGGGCGGTTGCAAATCGCTTCTTACTGCATTACGTTGCACCACAAGTGTGTACAGCTAGGCTTTACTGCTGATGTCAGGTCACACTGCGATTGCCTGCGCTACGACAGAACAGTCGGCATCAGGTGTTGCAGTCATGGTCAGGTCACAAAAACGAAAATGTGTACGATCATCGTGGAACAAGCAGCATCAGCGGGGGGCAGGGAATCGTAACCATGTTCAGGTCACCTGCGAATAGATTATGCCTGTCGGGATGATACAGAAGTTGAATAGGTTCAACTCTTGCGATTTGTGATCTTTTTGGTCGGCGACTGATCCCGATCGTCGTAACTGAGACGCAACTTCAGTCATGTCACACCAGATCAGCGACTGATTTGTTCCACGCTGTCGTGCCTCAGGCGCAAAGTGATCCGGAAAAGTCAGCCTGCGCCTGTTCTGTGCCATCGCAAGGTCGACCTGACATCCGCATAACACACACAAAATTCGCACGCCCCGCGCCGCCAGTGTGAACAAGGCCTTATGCAGAACTTGCACACTGATTAGGCTAAACACCCTAATGAATATGGTTCGCCTTTGGTTCGTCTAGTTTTTATGAGCCAGGTATGTTTGGAAAGCTAATTTCACAGCAATTAATATTTTAAAGAAAAATTCTGAAAAAAATTTGCATATCAATATCATTGGGGGTAGGCCTAAGTCAGCATTTGAAAATTTGACCTCTTATGCTTATTGCTTCTGTTTTGCTTTCGGCCAAGCCTGAAAATAAGTGGCAAGACAAGGACATTGTCCGGCACCAAACTGTAATTTGTCAGGCATCAGGCAGTTGCTGCCTGACACAATGTCAGGCACCAATTCCAAGTCTGTGCATAAGATAATCCATTACATGTCAGGCAGTAAATCCCAAGTGTCTGGCACAAAACAAACTCTGACTGCCACTTTTCAGGTGCCGATAAAAACACTATTTTCAGGCTTGCTTTCCAAATTGCTAGACTAGCCTTGTTCTGCCATTTGAGACAATAAAAAGCATTGTACCCCGTAGGTAATCTCTGACTACTTTCGAGGTTTTGAGGGTCAGATTTGTGTGTTGTCAGCCATTTTATTCTGGATCACAGAGAGTGGATACATGTAATAATTGTTAAAATTGAATACAAAATTCCAGGGGCGGATACAGAGAGGGGGAATTCTGGGGGTTGGAATCCCCCCCCCTCGGCGACCAAAGATAACATTTTTTATCGCTAAACATCAAACGTGTCACTTGAAGTGTAGCGCCCGCCCGTGTGCATGATGTAATCATCGCGATACAATCGTTCTGTTGATGATTCAACAAAACTTCCCCTGCTTGGGACGACATATTGCATTGTGTACGCTTGCACTGTTTCGAAATGTCTAAAGAGGCATGGCACCGGACTTTCTCAACCTCAGATGCCAAGAAATTGTGTTTCAGAGCTAATGATTTTCAAAATTTTCCTGGGGAGGTCCGTCCCCCACGCGCCACGCCCCCTGTTAGTCGATCGCCAATGGCGCTGGTGAAGTGCAAGCCGATGGCATATGCGAGTCCAGTGGCCTCTACCTTCAGAACCCACCCCTTGAGAAAATCGTGGATCCGCCCCTGAAATTTGATGTCCCCAGCAGACAAAGGAGTTTCCATGACTCAGATTATATTCTTGTCATTCAATCACCACCGTCCAGTCAGTATTTGCCAACAAATTTTTCAGGTACAGATTCAGGGCTTTTTGCTTGGGTGTAATGTGAATCATATGTGTAATGACCACACGTCAGCCTTTACCGAGCAGAAGTCAGATTTTATGATATTATTTGAGCAAGTATATGACTACGGCATGTCAGGGTAATAATCCATGGTCAGGTAGGTATTGGTTTATGATGTCACTGCCAGTCCTGGGTAACTTTTAGGGTTACCCAGGTTGGTCCTGGGTAAACTTTAGAGTTACCCAGGACGACATCTACCGATTTGGCGCCACTGAGCGTTGCCGGAAACGGTCGATGTACATGTACGCACCCTTGCGACTCGCTGGAACTGAGATTTTGCCAGTCCCCGCGAATTGCACATGTTCAACTTTCTAGCGACTAGTTGTACCCAGTTTCGTTGACTCGCTGCGATGTACGCAGGCTTGCGGCTGACCAGTGCCAGTTTTCTGAAACCCCGCGAGCCATTTGCTTTAAGGTGTGGATTTTCCATGTGCCCAACATGTTGGATGTTTACTCATGTGTAGACATGATTCTGACTGTTTTGGAATTGCCAATTTAATGACCATGTAAGTTGCGCTTCCACTACAAAAAAAGCCGGTATTTGTCCGCTCTTATTCTGCTTCCATTACAGAATTGCCGGGTTTAATAAGTCCGGTTCTATATTAAGTGCGGATCTATTTAGTTCGGATAGCATAGCCGATCATACTCCGAATCTAAATTAGATGCGGATCAACAGTGGTGTTTTTGTAGTGGAATGGCAATAAGTCCGAATCTATTTGTAGTACTATGATCGGCTACAGGTGGCTTAAGATCGCTTGCGACATAGCGCATGCTCGAAAGTACCAGAACAATAGGCGCCTTCATTCCACGTATCGCCATCTGTAGCCGATCATACTAACCTCAAATCCAGTAGTGGAAGTGCAAGCAGTGAAATACCCGGTCTTATTTTAGATGCGGTACTATTAAGACCGGATCTAAAACCTGTAATGGAAGCGCAGCTATAATCATGCCCCTGACAGAGGATAATCAAGCTAATGACATAAATGTCTGAATGCATAAACTGTATTTTCTGGTACGTCAATTTTTAGCTCACCTGGAGCTCACTTGGTCCACGGACCATTTCATAAGTTAGTAGAATCAATTTGAGTAGCTTTGATTATCAGAGCGCATTTTGATGTGTGAAGTATAGTATTTATAGGCGAGCACTGCTCAAAAAGTAGCTAATGCCATAGGCCTTGAACTTAAGGATTTTACCAAAATATTGTATATATATAATGCCCTACCTCCAGATAAACCTTCTAAAGATACATGTAGCTGTTTTTATTTAGAATGGTGTTTAATCGTTTTTGGTTGCATGCTTTGTGTAATTTTAATATTCTACTGTATGGTGTGTTACTGTGATAGCATGTGCTAATCATGTATCTACTGATCCTTGACTCCTGACCAGCTGATCCTTTGACGTGAAGCTAATGGTACATTTAACCAAACCACGGTCTTATCAAGTAAGAAGAACACCCCCTAACATAACCAGGTTGAGAAACGACACAATGTCGGATGAAAAGATCAGTCAAATTTGGTCAAATCATAAGTTCCAATTGTCCACTGTATACGTCAGCGGGAACATTAAAGTATGAAAACTTTTTTAATACACAACTTTTGAAACGAATTGATAACCGAAAAGATGATTTTGCTGCCTTTTTCGGCGGCCCCATTCGGAAGAGGGTTTCTTCCGGACAAATTGGCAGTAGGCCTACATGTGTACTTCCTCTCATTGCGTTAACACAGGCTGCGTGCGCGAGACTGCTTGGTGAGATTGCTTTTGCAGTCTCACAAAGCCGATTTGTTTTGAGAAATTAAGTGCAAGTAAGTTACTCACCCCATGCTTCTTCTTGGTCGAGTATATCACTTAATTCCAAGAAAAGGTTTGTTCGTCCTCCTGGGTTTGAAAGCAGCATGTACCTCCTAAAGCCCCATTTATACAGAGCACGGTTTTGCGGTCTGGCATCCGGTGTGCGTTTTCCGTCCAGAATGCCTCAATGTATTTTCTTATTTAACCGTTTATACAGAGCGCGGCCACCGCACTCGCCGTTCCGGTGTCCGGACGCCGCGCCGCATTGAATGCCTCCAGAGCAATTTCTGTACGGTCGCCGCAACGCCGGACGGGCCTGAACCAATCAGCGGGCTGTTTTAATACCACATGAGGAAGGAGATTATCACGATTAGCTGCCGTCGAGAAAACCGTGCCCGTTTCACTGCATCGTGTTGGAACGACAAAACGGACAAGCCGCATTCCCGTTCCGCAGGCCGGACCGCAAACCGTGTTCTGTATAAACGGGGCTTTAGATGTCTGCCAAATGGAGTTACTGGTCTCTGCACTTCACAGCTTGCAATGCACGAGTGGTGGGCACCCAGGGACCATTGATAATAGTGTATTATCATTATGACTGCATGGAATTCAAGGCATTCACAGTTAAACCTTTATGTTTGACTCCCCTTTATGATATAATACATGTACAATGATAATATTATTCTCTATAAACGCTTTTGTTGTCAGTTGTTGTCCAGGCCCCGTATGCATAAAACATCTTAAGTGTAAAATTTTCCTTATCTTTTGTTTGGAACAATAGTTTAAGGGAAATTTTACACTTAAGATGTTTTATGCATACGGCCCCAGGACTGGTATTCATAAAAATTCTTTATATCTTAAGACCTCTTAAGTCAAGCGTAGTCCACTTAGCTAGTACACTCAGTAATTCAGTGGTATCGGCCTCCGCTCGAAGCTGTCACCCTCAACCACTGAAACACTTGGTGCCAAAGTCCGTTTCTGAACACTAGATGTCACTACCAGTCGTTGACGAACGCGCTCGATCAACCAGCCAATGAACGATCAGCAAATAAGAAAATGTTTCATGTTTTCCCCTAGTTGCGTGAAATACTGATCGCTGATTGGTTGATGACAGTTTGCGCCATCTAGCATTCAGAAACATGATTAAGCCCCAGCTGTGCCAGTGGCTGAGAGCGTATAACTAGTATTGAGTTCGAGGCCACTGGGGACGAGTGTACTTAGCTAGGTGATTTTGAGTGGTCCAGACAACTTGACGAGTATATTGAATTCCACTTTTTCGGACCACTTTACTTAAGTCAAAGCAAACTGAAGATATACACTCTTAAGTAGTTTTATGAATACCAGGCCAGACCCCACTTCCAGTATTCTCTGTGATACCTGTTGGATTAGGAATGTTAATGAAATGTTTGAACACGAATGGATAACTGTGTTATGTTTATGGTGTTAATTAAATATTAAAAGTGAATACAAGATTGCATGTTCCTGTCTTTGTTTTATACAGGGTGTTTCAAAAAAGGAAACCGAGATTTATAGCTATGTCTACACGAGAGACTAATTTGTCTTGGGTCAACTTTGTCTCGAGGCAAAATAACCCGAGACAAGTAACGGAGCGTCTACACGGATTATAGTTCTGGCTTTGAATATGACGTCACAAGTCGCCAACACTGGAGTACACATGCTGCAGAGGCGCAGCAAAATGAGCCATACATGCCCCAATATAGGCCTTTGTCCCGAGACAAACGGGCGGCTGCGTCTACACGACAACTCTCTCGAGACAAAACTTGACTCGGCTTAACTTAACCCCCCTACCCTACTGGGGTCAAACTAACCCGAGACAAAGTTGCCTCCAGACAACTTAGCTCGAGACGGTTAACTGGAGCTAAAATGTTCCGTGTAGACGTAGCTTATTTGTCTATTTCTCAGGCCTGACATGCGGGATGCGGACCAATGAAACGGAACACGGAATTGACATCTGTTCGCTGGAAGCCATTCATCCATTTATCTGCATGCGGTAAGCGTTTTCCGGAACGTAGAAGGACTGATTTCTCGGTGTAGCGATTTTTCCATCTGGAATAAAAACCTGTGCACTACAGAGCTCCGTGATTGGGCAGGACAGACCAAACCGGCGCCATGCTTACAAAAACAGAAGTCATACTACGTGCAGATAAATGGAACATGCGGAATGTTTACAGCGCTTCGTATACCATACCACGTTCCATTTCCGCGATCTGCATTCTGCTTAATAGCGTGTGGAAACTGTGGAAATTAAAGGAGCACGGTATTGCCACTTTTTCTCGACAGCCGGCGCCACTGTGCCACTCTCCAACGCAGGGACCAACGACGTATTGGCGAGTTGAACCGATTACCTCCGTACATTTTGTAATGCATTTTTGTAGTTCGTGTTACTGCCGCTAGGTGGCTCCCTCTACGTCGGCAGTCAAATAACGCATTTGAGATCCAATACCGTGCTCCTTTAAAGATAATGTATCACGGGTAATTACGTGGGCCACGAAATTCATTGTTTATTTACATTGTGTTTGTTTATGTCCAGTCTGTCTTATGAGTAATTTGTTGGTGGCATGCCCCTCTAGAAATTCTGTTGATTCCAAAAGTATTCATTTTGGTGGGTTGGCATGTCCCCAAAAGTCCAAGGTAACATAATGTAAACATCCATGTTTACAAAAATTGAATGTAAACAATGAAGTCGTGATACATTATCTTTAACTACCATCTGTTTCCTTGTGATGTCCTCTTTCTTTTGGTACCAAGATATCACTTTATCCCCACGGATGACTGACCACCAAGTGATACTGACCATATCAAAAACGGCCTTGCACCACTTTCATCACAGGTCTTATTTACTGTTTTCAGCAGGTTAAAAATAAGAACGAAGACCAACTTCTGCATTTACAAATCATTTATTCTTGAATTCTTAAAACATTTCATGGTTCCCTATTCATGTTAACCATAGTATCCTTCAACATGCCCCCTACAGTTTGCAAAACTGCCAATTGCCATAAATGATGGTTTACAGTTCCTAAAGTACAGTTTACTGCAAAATGTCTAAACCGTAGTTTATGCTGCAGTGGACAATCTGAATTGGCACATCTGGGATTGGACATTTTGCAGATGTGCCAATTCAGATTGTCCACTGCAGCATAAACTACGGTTTAGAGTAAACCACAGTTTAGCCTCCCTAAACTTAAAGCCCCACTGTATTGAATGTGAAAAACGCAAATCATCGCCGCGATTCTCGCACGACGTCAGCGTAGTATAAAATGTACTACGCTCTGTCAGAATACATTAGAGCTCTCCCTGCAGTTTTTTCCAATGCGTGCTGAAAACTACGCCTTGATTCTGTGAAGTGCGCATCAGGCAAGCATTTTGGGGACCTTCACGAGGCTATGGGACCTCTATGTGCACTCTCCTAACTTTTTGAAAATATCGTAAAATTCAATACTGTGGGGCTTTAAGTTTCCTCTGAACTATGGTTTAGTGACCCTAAACCACAGTTACTATACTATGGTTTAGGATTCACAACCAATGTATACATGAGTTTCGCTAAGCCAAAATTTATAGGTCATCATCATGGGGATTTCACGCATGTGGGGGTGGAGTGAGTAAGGATATTTCGACAGTCATTTTTTGACAGTCAGCAGTCAACAGTCAACAGTCATTTTTGTGAAATAGGCCTATATGGTGGCACCCAACATCAGAAACAAAGAAATAAAAGGAACAGTTGGAAAAAAGATCTCTGAACAGTACTAGGCCTATTCAATCCTGTGTTAGAGTCTGCATGTATAACATGACACACTTTCTAGGGCGTTTGTAAACCATGAAACGAAACGAAACGAATTACAGTATGTTATCCTTGAAAGTGTGACCTTGTGAACAAACAACATGCATGTTGGTTCAGTGACTTAACCTTTTTCAGTCCAAATGAAACAAGTGGGAAGAAGTTACTCTATGTTTAGGGCCTTATTAACATGTATAGGGCCTTATTAATAATATGATAAAATTATCAAGACACTTTCTAATACAGATCACAGACTAAAGGCAGTCTTTTCTGTAATCTCTATTAGAAGGTGCCCGAGGAAAACCCCGGTTGCGGTCGAAAATTTGCTAAATGCAGCGATGACTTATAGGTATTTTATCATTTTGTGTGTCGTTTTTTGTGCTTTATGTTGGATATCTGCATTAGTATAGGCCTAATATTACCGTAAAAGTCCCTCAAGAGACACCAGGCCTGACAAAACGCATGAAATAACAGCATTCTTTGCGATTTTACATGACTTTTTTGCACTATTTAACACATGCAAAAATCGAACCCAGACCTCAGTAGGCCAACTTCCTCGTAACCTCCACTACCCCAGCTATGAACAACAGTACATGTATACAAGCAAACAATTGGGGTCAACGGCCATAAACTCTCGACACTGACATCTGATCTGTGTCTTCTGTTTATACAACTACAGAAAGTGTCGGGGAGTAGCCTACTTTTAAAGTTGTACGATGGGAGTTGGTGGCGGCATGTCCTTGATACTCGAGTCACAGCCATATCAGTTACAGCAAGGAATGTGGAATCTGTCTGGTTCCTAAAATGACTGTTGACTGTTGAAAAAATGACTGTCGAAATATCCTTACTCGGGTGGAGTACCCGGATGTAAGTTGTGGCTTAACGTTAAAATCAATGAAAATTTCACAGTTTCAGCTGCACAGTATTTTTGCATTTATATAGTGATTAATCTTTGTCAATTTTGATTTTTGACCCGAACTTGTTTTCTCTAATCATGAGTACTATTTTGATTCCATTAATCATGAAGATTAAGCCAGATATCATGACAAACTTGATGTTTTATCACTGATGATCCATGAAAAACAACACACTTCTGTGTTGTTGTTCATGTTTGCGCGTTTGTGCAAGTTAGTGGCATTCCCACAGCGATGACCAGGGCCCATATTCATAAAACCTTGCTGGCTTAGTTGGCTGCTAGTTGTGTACATTGGCCTGTACAAACTAGGCGCTTTAGCAGGCAACTAAGCCCAGCAGGGTTTTATGAATATGGGTCCTGGTTATTTAGGGCTGTGTCAAAACAGCAAAACGAAGAAATGGCAAAACGAAATGATCGACTACTTTGTACTTCTCGGGTTGTCCGTCCACCCAACTCAAGTTGGCCCTAAAATAACGTACTTTCAAAACAAAGCAGATATGTGCCATGTGCCACTAATCAAGCGCCCATACAGGATAGATGATCGGTTCTGACCTCTTGTACTAACTCAACAATGTCTGTAAAGCCCAGTTTATACTTCGACGCACGACCATCGCCGGTGACCGACGCGCTATCTTGCGTTCGACGCCGACCCCGTTGTGCGATTTGGTCGGCGTCCGATTGCAAAGCTGTAATTACATCAGTCATTTCATAACAGGTCGCCGTCGCTAAAGTACGCTGGACTCTGAATCAATTCCGTGAAGTCGGCGTCCAGATTTGGTCGGGCGCCGAAGGGTTTACGTCGAAGTATAAACTAGGCTTAACTGAGACCTGTTTTGAGCTCACCAGGGTGAGCTCTTACAATGGTGCAGTGTCCGTTGTCGTCGTCATCCATCAGCAGGGCACATTTCGTAACCGCTGGGGCTACTGATCTGAAACTTGGCACATATATATTGGTCAGATGACCTATGAAATCACATCTCGGTCCAATTTGATTTGACACTTTTGGGGGAATAGATAATTACTTCGGCCTATCCAGAAAGAGAGAAGTAAAAACCATCAATCAAGCGTGAACACATGTACCGTAGACGACATTATTCTGCTCATCGCCGTTACAACGCATTTCTCAGTCGTCGATGCTCGCAGTGGATATTGGATGGTTCCACTCGACAAGGAATCTTCCCTTCTTACAACATTTTCCACTCCATTCGGAAGGTTCTGTTACAACAGACTACCATTCGGACTCCTAAGCTACGTCTACACGGATTATAGTTCTGGCTTTGAATATGACGTCACAAGTCGCCAACACTGGAATACACATGCTGCAGAGGCGCAGCGAAATGAGCCGTACATGCCCCAATATAGGCCATTTTCCCGCGACAAACGGGCGACTGCGTCTACACGACAACTGTCTCGAGACAAAATTTGACTCGGGTTGACTTAAAACTCCCCTACCCTACTGGGTCAAGTTAACCCGAGACAAAGTTGTCTCGAGACGACTTAGCTCGAGACAAGGCCTCGTGTAGACGGTTAACTGGAGATAAAATGCTCCGTGTAGACGTAGCTCTAGTCTCACAAGATGTATTTCAACAAAAGATGGATCAACTCTTCAGACACTTGCCTGGTGTCATCGGAATCGCGGATGATCTATTTGTTCATAGTGTTGGAGAAGGCAACCATGATGGGAACTTTCTGAATCTACTGAAACATGCGAAAGCGAAGAACGTGAAGTTCAACAGGGACAAACTTCAGTTCAAAGTCCCAGAAACCAAGTTCTATGGTCATCACTGGACACCGGAAGGTCTGAAACCAGATCCTCACAAGATCCGAGCGATTACCGAAATGAGCGCGCCACAATCCGTTGGCGTTGCCGATTTGCAGTCTTTCCTAGGACTAGTCAACTATCTGAATCGCTTCAATCCGACCATCACAACAATAGCTACAACACTCAGGGATCTTACAAAGAAAGACACTGTTTTTATCTGGAATCCAGAGCACCAAGCTGCCTTTGACAAAATCAAGAATGAACTCGCTTCCGAGTCTGTATTAGCCTACTTGGACCCCAAGAAGCCGAGTCTGATACAAAGTGACACATCATTGAGGGCCTTAAGTGCTGTGCTACTACAAGATGGCCGCCAAGTTTGCTATGCGTCAAGGACAATGGGCCGAATTTATAAAACATAGCAAAAGCTTACAAGCCAAAGCCACAAGGCCAAGCTTTTACTTGTCAAGGAGAAGCAACGCCAATGATTTTGCTCACAAACATATTCATAATCAATTGCTTAACCTAATGATCTTTTCTTATAAAGCCAAGCAAGATTTTCTATCTGATGAAGCTAATGCTCGCAAGACAAAGCTTCTGCTAATTCTTATAGGGAGTTGCTTGTTCTATGAAGCAAAAGCGAAATTTTATAAATACCGCTTCAAGAAAAAGCCCAGAAAAAGCAAATGCTAGTTTTTATGAATTCGGCCCACTGTCCCAAGCAGAATTTAACTACAGCAACATAGAGCGCGAACTGTTAGGCGTGGCATGGTCGCTTTAGAAATTCAATCACTATATCTCTGGCAAATCTGTCAAAGTTCAGATAGACCACAAACCGATCATGGTTCGGGAGCAGTGAGTGGTACAGACCCAGGATTCGTAAAATGTTGAAGGACCCAACCCTTGAAGTCAAGATACATGCCTTCGTTTCACTCGCTAAACATAGGGGACGCCCTTCTCAAACAGACAGGCCAATGTTTCCTTTTCTAGCTGAGGACCTGTACAAACTTGTTAAAAGACAAGAAACTGAGTGAGCTTCGCTGTGACACACTGAGGTTGCACACTGCTTTTGGTAATGGGGTTGTTAAACCCATTGGCAAAACAACTTTGCAGGTGATATCGAAACCGAAAACCTTTGGTACCATTGTGAAGTGGTTGACGGAGATGTCCCTAGTTTCCTTGGCGCCCGGGAGAGCGAGAGGCTTGGGTTGGTGAAAAGAGTGGATGCTGCCAAGAGCAAGGGGCAGAAGGTACCTAGGCCTACCATATGAGAGCAGCCATTGTTAGATGACAACTTGTTTGACTCATGACTCGAATCGTTCGTAGTGAAGTTCTGTGAGCGTAGTCAGAGGGCGGAGCGATATCACATATCTTGGTAATCAAGATGCTGAGGAACCTGAAAATGCTGATTTCTACTCCAAGTGCATCAAGGTAAGCAATTCTAGTCGCCGCGTTTGGTCAACAGATGGCGTCATGGCCAGGCGCGAGTTTTACAGCCTATCAGCACGCTGCTTTCACAACTCTTTGGCCCGTTGGCAATGGATGTTCTTGTGCTTCCATGGCTACGAACCGCTTGGCCAATGAAAAAGTGTCTCAGGCCAGCATGGTTACTGATTGCTCGGTGCTCTCATTGGTCGACTCTCTCAGCGCCATCTGTTGACCAAACGCACAGAATTTTACGAAGTTAAGCAGTTGTGGAGAGCAAGTAAACCGAAGGGGGCGCGACTCACAACTGCGTAGGGAGTTCATGAGGACCCTAGCTCACTGCCTCAATAGGTGTCACCAGTGGTTAAATCTATTGAAATGAAACTGTCAACTCGGTCCTGATCAATTTCCCACACAAAATGAGTGAGTCAACCAGAGGTGGTCTAATAATGTTTTCCAGAGCTGTACATACTTCTGAAAAAGAACCAAAAAGAACTACAGAATTGGCTGGATAAGCATGACCCAAGGTGACTGTGAAAAACTCTTCCAAGACTGCAGAGGGGTGGCAAAGAACTTCATCATTATTAGACAATTGACGTTGCAATATTAAAGGTGCTCTAGTTCGAATTGTAAACATTATGGTGTGCCACCTATTGTCAAATTTTGGTACTAACAAATCAGATAAAATCGAATTAAATCTCGCCTTTCACAACTTTTTGTTTGTTTTTAGCGTAAAATCATAAATATATTTCAGTTACAAGAATATTTATCAAGATAGATATAAAAATAGATAACATTAATGTTTTGGTATACACGGTGCTGCCACCTGTCCGAGGAAAAATAACTACTAGTATTATAATCAACCATGTAAATAAACAAACCGTAATGTGTACAATTCGAAGTAGAGCACCTTTAACATTTGGATGTTCCGCCAATATGTAAATGTTTTACAGGGACAGTATCATTTGACAGTGTTTGAAAAGTCTAGTTTTCATGCGATGTGATTGAACCGTTTACGCGGCGTGCCCGAAGTGCTGTAGACTCGCAATGCATTGCACTGATTCGAATCCCGTCCCCAAGGTATTGTAAGGCTGAATGCCCTGTACATCGATGCACGCGGAAGTCGTGACCAACTTCGTCCCCAGGAGGCTTGACGCAAGGACCCTGAACGCCGCGTAGCGGCAAACGCGCGAAGCGCTACTGATCAATACCACGGGTCACTCACTCTCATTCCACCTCAGAGACGGGCTCAGGCGAAATGTGATAAATTTACCCAATATGCCGGCGTTACGCGGTGTGAAGGCGGATTTTGTTTATGGAAGGCCGGACAAGTGTATTTTGGAGTGTCCAAGTCGGGTAGACCGTTGAAAAGTGTTACGGATTATAACTTTGAGGCTGTTTTAGGTTGGGAGAATTTTATTGCAACGTCATCGGGTCAAAGGTTATTTATCACCGAACGTTTCCGAAGTTCACTGCCATCATCATGATCGCCTCAACGAAGATTGCCCATGTTGCCAGACC